>JABXWE010017658.1:0-37581 GCA_014611495.1 Limonius californicus
ATGATGCGAATTTGCATTTAAATACCTGTCTGTATGTGTTTTCTTTCTGTAAACTGCGTGCCCCAAGCTGCCATCCGGTTTCCGTGTAACCTGTACGTCTAAGAATGGAATACTGCCATTTTCCTCTACTTCCATTGTGAGTTGGATTTGGTCATCAATTGAGTTTAGGTGTAATAAAAATTGTTCTAGTGTTTGGCGTGCGTGAGACCAAATGACGAACGTATCGTCTACATATCTGAACCAGGATTTTGGTTTAAGGTCAGCTGCTGCCAGAGCTTTGGTTTTAAAGTCTTCCATGTATATGTTTGCAATAACAGGTGATAGCGGTGAACCCATAGCCGCTCCTTCAATCTGTTCATACAAGTTGCCATTCCAACTGAAAAAGGTGTTTTTCAAACATATTTCGACTAATTGGTTTAGATCTGTAGGTAGTTTATCTCTTAGGATCTCTAACATACCATCTACCGGTACTTTTGTGAAAAGGGACACAACGTCGAAACTGCCTAAAATATCTCCTTCACATAGCCGTAAGCTTTTGATCTTGTTGACAAAGTCACAGGAATCCCTTATGTACGATTCTGTGTGGCCACTAAGTGGGCGAAGCTTAGTGGATAATGACGACGCGGTCTAAGCCGAAAGTAAATTGTAATATTGACAGTTCGAGAAACCGCGAAAGCCTCAAAGAAAAGGATTATTTCTGCCACTTTCCACTGGGAGGGAAAGTAGCCCAATCTTAGTATGGCATTGAAGATTACGGTAAGCATTTTGACGCTTTCGTGTGGTAGCTGTTTCAGTATTCTCCCCGTTATCAGGTCATACCCCCGGGATTTCTTAGGGTTTAGGTCGGTTTTAATTACCGATCTGATTTCAGAAATCTTAAATGGCTTTGTTGGAAGATCCGTTTAATAGAAAGCTTCGAGGATTGCGTGGATGTGCTCCTCTTCGATAGGAAGGACCTCCATTGGGAAGGGTTTAAAGACATTACCGAGGTGTTCCGCAAATCTGTTTGCCTTTTCTTCATCATTTCTGACCCAATTCCCATCTAGAGTTCTGATGGGTGGATTTGTAATTTGTGGGCGCTTTAACGATTTCGTGACCTTCCAGAGCGAGCAATCAATTGAGTCTGTGGCCGAAAGCGTTTCTAGGAATTTCTTGATTCCATGATTTTTGTTTTGGTTCAGTAGTTTTTCAGTTGTTTGGTGGCTCTATTGTAGTGTGACTTATCTCTAGGATTCCGTGTAACCTGCCAGCGCTTCCTTAGCTTCCGTTTTTCGTTAATCTTTTCCTTAACATAATAGGGACAATTGGTAAGATCTTCTGGTTCGTGCTTTATTTGAGTATATCTCACCGCAGCTTGCTGTATGGCTCTAGTAAGGTATGCTACAGCTGTATCTACATCATTATCTGGTTTGAGTGGAAAATTTATATTTAGGTACTTTGCCAGGATGCCCCGAAAAATCTCCCACTCAGTATTCTTGGTTGTCAGAGCTGGTGGTTTGTATTTGCTTCTGATTTGGGAATCTAGGGTAACCAGAAGTGCCGTGTGGTCTGAATAGAGGTCTAGATACGGCTTTATTTCCTGGTAGTTTCGTGAGATTCCTTTTGTGATGCAGAAGTCTATTGTATCGGGTGTTTTATTCCTATCAGTAGGCCAATATATTGGCTGTCCGGTTGAAAGTTGCAGGAGATTTTTGCTTTGCATGGCCTGATAAAGTTGTCTTCCACTAGTGGTAACAAGTCTGGAGCCCCAGTGTTGGTGCATTGAAGTCTCCTCTAGCTATAATTCTGTGACCAAGAGTATTGGAAGAAGTGTTGGAAATCTTCTTTTTTAATCGCTAGATTTGGAGGGCAGTATATTGCAAATAGCAGTATTGTTCCATTCCAGTCTTCCACTGCTATAGTAGTTGCTTGCAGTGTGCGTTGTTCGTATTTAGTGACTTCGTAATGCCTTGTGTTTTCTTTGATAATAATAGCTGTACCTCCACGGGCTCTCGCTTGGGTGTAATACTTTGCATATTTGGGAATTTTTATATAATTGCTGTCTGTTATGTGGGCCTCTGATATCAACATGACATCTATTTTATGATTTGCAAATTATTACTGTCCTACCTGAAAGATAGACGCTTCCTAGTAAAACATGGCGATTCTCGCACTTCCCTAGTTCCTATAAAATCTGGAGTACCACAGGGCAGTGTCCTCGGCCCTATTTTGTATCTCCTATTCACCGCCGACCTTCCAGTTACTAGAAATACGGAGATCGCTACTTTTGCCGATGATACGGCCTTAATGGCCTCAAACCAAGATCCAGTCCTTGCTGCTGAATTCCTACAAGAACATCTTGATAAAGTTGAGAAATAGTACTACAACAGTACTAAATCGACCCACATATCCTTTTCTCTAAAAAAAGGAATATGCCCTGAGATGAAGTTAAACGGCATCTCTCTCCCACAAAAAGAGGATGTGAAATACCTCGGCCTTCGCCTAGACAGGCGCCTAACGTGGTTCAAACACATATGGCAAAAACGACTTCAACTAGGTCTGATCTATCGAAAGATGTATTGTTATTAAGCAGAAAATCTCACCTAAGTTTGGAAAATAAACTCCTCCTGTACAAGGTCATAATAAAGCCAGTCTGGACATATGGCATCCAACTGTGGGGTTCGGCTAGCGACTCCAACATCTTGAAAATACAGCGTTTCCAGTCGAAGATATTGCGAGCTGTTTGTAATGCACCCTGGTTTGTACCGAACCATGACATACATCGAAATCTAGAAATACCCACCATGATAGAAGAAATCGCCATCCAGAGTACACGATACCAGAATCGCCTCAGCGACCACCCTAACGCCCTTGCCACGGACCTCCTCATTATGCCGCGAGTTAAAAGACTGAAGCGGTTTGACCCGCTAGACCTACCCCAACGCGTGTAGTGCAGTGCAAATTTAATCCATGTAGGCATACCAATAACATTAAACTGTAAATAATGTTAATTAAGTTGAAGAGACTGACCATTGGGTCAATCTCACCTATTTTAATTTCTTATACATAACATTTACCTATTGTCTTTAGGACAGATTGTAAATAATTCATGGAGTCAATAAAAAAAAAGGACGGTAAAAATTTATTTTTGATAACGAAAAATGTCTACTGGTTCACAAACGTTGGTGCTGATCCATACGCGGGATCAACCTGTACAGAAGGTGTAATATAATACACGAATCAATGGATTAAATAGAATAAATATTAACGTTGAACTAATCCAAAAACTGCCATGGCACCAGCTAATGGTTGTTCTTAGCTCCGACGTATGTGTGATATATAGCATTTCGTACATAAAACATAAACGAACCTTCAATACTGATCAAAATTTGACCATCAAAATTGATTAAAGTTTGGTTTCGCTTGAATCATACCGTATAAACTTATTAACGTTGTCAATGTATATGTTTGTAATAATCAATCTGGGGTATATTCAGCTGTGTATGAGCTAACATTTCCAATATACCAATACAGTTATGTGTGAATTAGCGCCCCCCTTTGTGAACGAGTAGAGGCTTTCCGTTTATAAATTTTTCGACATTAAAAAATAATAGTTTATTTAATACATATTTTACAGATTATTTTTCTTTTAACAAAATGTTTTCAGATTTAACAAAAAGCTAATGCTTTGTAGGTTAAAAATAATATACAAATATATTTTATTAACCCACAAAAATAAGTTTTGAAAATACATATCTAATTTTTATTTTAAACAAAAAATTATTATGCAAGCAACACCTTTCTAAAATAATTTGTACCTTCTTAAATGGCCCAAACAGCATGCCATAACAGAAATTCTACAGTGTGAGATTAAACATTTTATAGGAAGAATGTATGTCTGAAACAAGTTTTATACAATAATTTTGTAACATATGGTGCAATATTGTGGAGGTTTTGCCAAGTGAGACTTCCTTATAAAATGATAACGAATTATGGGCATTATTGCTGCATCGATTCACGCGTGCATTGTTGTGCAAACCTTGTGGAAATCTAACCTGTTCGTTTAAGTAGCGTGGTTGGTTAATTAGGTCTTCATATAGGAATAGTTTGTCGCATATTTTTTGAAAGTCCGTGGTAAGTACCTATTAATGATAATTTATTATTATTGCTTAAGTAGTTCAGCGCAATTACCAGAAAAACTTGTTGGGAATGATTATGACGAAGTAAATACATACGGGCATTTTAGAAATTAAACTTGGAAATTATTCGTTAATCAAGTGATTCTGTATTCTTGCAAATGGAGGAAAACACTTAGATCGGGTATTCCCCCCACTTTCAAAAACATTAAGCAATATTTTTATACATACAACTTTTTTCTATCTGTCTTAACAAAACCAAAGCAAATTATCAGCCATTGCAGACTTTTGTGCAATTTTATTAATAGTTTTAACATTCTTATGATTACTGCAAGGACAAGTGCGCATGCTCCAGGTGTCGTATATCGTGACGTAAAATATTTAAGTTGCCTACAATTGTGAAATACTGTGCAATTCCTATTTGTAGCTACGGTTCTAGTAAAATAGTGTTACAATTCGACCAAATTGTGCTGTGTTGTTCTGATAATAAGTAAAGCATAGGTAAGAGTTCTGATTTAAACGATTTTGTATTATTACATGTAGAGGGTGTTAACGAAATCGACCCTTGATAATTTTAGGGATGGATCAGGGCTTAAATGTAAAGGTCCTGAACCAATTTTTAGTTTGTAGACACAGATTCTACATAAAATATTGCTAAAAAGATCCCAACTTTTCTTGGATTGTTGCGATTAAATGGTTTTTGCTATCTAACGTGTTCAATAAAATCTGCAATTTTGTTATGTCTGTCGCTATTCTATGTTGGTATTATTGTACAAAAATAATTATATTTAGCATTATTTAGCTTGCTACGGTACAAGTATTTGAAAGGTATTCATATTTTGCGTTGTTATAACAAACAAAAGGAATGAAGTAGAACTATCTAAACCCGTGGGCTACGCCCCTTGCGTCGTTCAGCAGTTTATTTAAAAAATAATATCCAAGCTGTGTGGGGTTTTTAGATACGCTCTTAGCAAAATGTTTCGTATTCGAGATAACTGATGCTTTTGGTACGTAACACCCTATATATTTCTTTCTATTTAAATTCCTCTGATTGTACTTTACACAATGCGGTCGTGTGCTTTAATGGGCGGCTAAATACTACTTTTTAGTACATATTTAAATTTTGACTTTCAAAATGGTGGCTATGCACCATTTTGAAATATTTTTTAAATGGCAATGGGGGTCGAGTGACACCTCATTTGAAAGGTCTTTTTCAGTAGAGTATAATTCTATATTTTGGGAAAATTTTATGGATTCAAAAACAAATGACAGACTTCCAAATTATCCGTTTCTGATGCTAAACAAAACGCTAAAAAAATGTAGGAGGCGAAACAACAGAAGTAAAACAGTCTTTCTGTCCTGTCATTTTAATTCTGTTATTGTGTTTGCTCACGTTTGAATATTTGGTGTTAAAACCGGTGAAACTAACAATAATTATGGCGAATGTTCAAACTTTGCAGGAAAAAACTGACGCAGTTTTTATTTTTGCCGAAGCCAAACGAAACTTTCAAGAAGCCGAAAGAATATTTAATGAACGTTTTCCCGACCGTCCTATTTCAGGACGTATTTAAGAGAACTTGTGCAAAAATTTATTAACACTGGAAGTGTACAAAACAGGAAAAACCCTAGACGACCCGCAATTTCAGAAGATAAACAAATTCCGATAGTCGGTCAAATGGTAGTACATTCTCAGCAATCAACTTCACATGTAGCTGCGATATGTGATGTATCGGCGACCACTGTAAAAAAGTTGTTGAAACGGCATACGTTCCATCCATACAAAATGAAGATTTTACACCAGTTGATTGAAAGTGATCCGAATAGACGCATTGAATTTTGTGAGGTCATGACCCAAACCGTTGCAAGAAAGCCATCCTATCTTCGCAATATCTGTTTTAGTGACAAATGCACATTTTTTTAATGGGTTTGTTAACAGACAAAATGTAAGATACTGGTGCGATGAAAATCTCCATATTTTCCGGGAAGGTCACACCCAATTTCAGCAAAAATTGAATGTGTGGATAGGAATACTTGGCGACCATATCGTAAGTCCCTTATTTATAGGCGAAACCTTACTGGGGAATTCTACTTGCACATGCTAAAAATTTCATCCATCCGTTAATAATTGAGATTGCTGAAAATAATCCAAACGAATTTGACATGGATATTATATGCTAGCAAGATCGCGCTCCTCCGCATTTTATCAGACAAGTTCGCAGTTATCTCGATGCAACGCATCCTTGACGGTTGGTCGTCGTGGTCCAACAGAATGGCCTCCGCGATCTCCTGATCTGACCCGATGGACTTTTTTGTGGGGGTGTCTTAAATCTAAAGTTTTTCAAACAGAACCCGATTTCCTTTTGGATTTACGACGTAAAATAACAGAGGTTTGTGCAAATAATGGAGTTGAAACTTTCCAGAAAGTACGGGAAGAGATATTAAAAAGGTTTTTCTATTGCCAAGAAGTTCAAGGAGCACACTTTGAACATTTATTAAAATAGTATTACTATTCAGTTTTTGTTGTATAAAATAAGTTTTGTTGTGTTTTAAAATCTTCTTCATTCTTCAATGATGAACGCTTACCTTTTTTGCTTTAATTCTTAGTTTTTTTCATAAACTTGATATTTTCAATCATCTGTCACTTTTCTGGATGAATATCGTTTGATGCAACTCAAGGATCCGACGCACAATTAAAACACCTTTCAAATGAGGTGTCACTCGTTCCCCATTGTCATTTAAAAAATAGTTCATGATGGCGCATAGCCGCCATTTTAAAAGTTATAAAATTTAAATATGGGCTAAAAAGTAGTATTTAGCCTCCCATTAAAGCACACGAAATTTTTTGAAGAAATATCAAGTCGTTCAAAAGTTATTAGGGAGGGGAGGACATTTTACGACCGCACTAAATAATGTTTCGTATTATTGAGTGAAAAGTGTTTTTTACGGCTCGACTTGAAAAACACACTACTCTGACTTCCTTAGTTCATATATCGTATTTAGACCTACTGATTAGTTCTTAAAGTTCTGTATAAATAGCCCACTTTTGTTGTGGAGTGTTAAGTTTTTTTTTTTCTATAATTAATTCTTCACACTGTTAAAGGAAATGGTTAACAGAAAATGTATGAGACAAGTCTCAAATATATTTTCAACTTCTCCACTTTGCAGAGGCAATTTTTTAATGATTGGAAAATTCTTTTAAGACATTTAGAAATACGGGGTGCGTCGAAGGATTCCAAAAAATAATATTAAATATTCCGTTTATAGATGCAAATATATTATAATTAACACAATCACAAATGTAGGCGAAGGTACCATACACAAGTTCCTTAAGAAAGAAGGCTTTATGTTTTCGCTTGCTTAGGGCTTCTTTGGTCGTGAAGATTATTTTTATGTGATGTCTTCTCAGAACATACCCCATCTTATATGAGAAGACATAACATAAAAACAATCTTTACGAACAAATAAACCCTAAGCAAGGGTTTCCGATCAGCTAAAGATCATACTTCTAACTTAGAATCAGCTGGTATCTACAACATCCCCTGCTCCCGTGGCACAAACTATATTGCACAAACTGGGCGTTCCATCGAGTTGAGACTCCGAGAGCATATAGGTGATTACAAATATAAGCGCATCACAAAATCGGCGGTAGCGGAACACACCTGCATAACTGGCCACAAAATGGATTTTGAAAATGCCCGAGTGTTTGCTAAACTTCCGCATTACTTTCCAAGAAACATACGCGAAACAATTAAGATTGAGAAACAGCCCAATAACATCAACAGAGAGGATGAGTTCAGGCTCAGCAAATCTTGGACACCGATAGTTTATCCTCTAAAGTTTCGGAAACAAGACCGATCCCACGGTCATGCCCTGCGGCACCTGTTCCCGCCTGACGACGACGGCCAACCAGAACTACGACGTTCTGCTCGATTGGCTCGAAAGGGTTTAAAGACCTCCGCATCCCGGATTTGAATTCAGTACTACGAGGACCCTGAAGATGCAAGCTGGAATATCTTGCGAAACGTTAGTTTGTTTAGGTTCACAAACAGATACCAGTAGTCTTGCTTTTGCTGAGTGTGACCTCCGGTCGACGACGCGGTCCAAGCCGAAAATTAATCGTAGTGTAGACGATATAGAAGTTGATACATTTTCAGAATACATGAAAAGTGTGTGGTCTAGGTTAAGAAGACACCGCATTGTTGCGCTTTTTTCTTGTTGAAAATATATTGGACGTATGTTGATTCATCGGTCCCTACCGATTAATCAGCCGCCGATTATTTATAATGTATTATAATAAATTACCTCCAATTAATGGCAATACACATTTCATATGATAATACATATTTACATATAATGTAAATGATAATGTTTCCTATGTATTTTTTACATGTTGAATCGTTTTCCAAATTTCTCTGTCATCTACGGTGTTCTTGCTACATTATACAGTGGACCTAACATAGGTTTGCCGGCCATCACGCACAATGATGGACAGAGAAGGTGTACACTTAGCAACAGAAGTTTAGAAGTTAGCTTGCAATAGAACGGTGGTGTTTTTGTAATAATTATGATTTATAATTAGTGAAGTGTAAGTAAATGAATAAACACTAATCTTTAGTTATTCATAATTACAAAATAAGCAGAAAATAAACATATAACTAAATTATAAGCATAAGATAAGACTTTTTCTTTAACTGTACTAGCGATCTTAACAGCGCGAAGTTGCTGCAAGAAATGTGCTCCGCTAATCCCTACTACCGATTTGGCAGTGCGCACATTGGCTCACCGGCAAAGCTAAGTTAGGTTCACTGTACGTGCCTAACAATAATAATAGAAAAATAAGAATGACCGATTGTGAAAACAGATTACCGACTAAAAAGCCGATATGACCAAGTACCGATTACCTGCCGATTAATCGATATGCAACCGTATTGAAAACCTTGCAGTAATAATCTAATTACGTTAGCCTGCATAAGGGCGCTGTACTCTATAATGTCCAACGGTATCTAAACAACATATTCCCTCATCATGCGATACGACGCCATGGAGAAGTAAAGGATCTTATTAGATTAACCGAACTTACACCGAATGCTTTCTTGTTGGAGGTAATTATCAAATGTCTTTTGAATATAATAGCAATTTTGATCCAATAGAAAATAGAATAAAAATTCGTTATTTTATGTCAAAGAGTATTAAATAATTAATACAACGTTGGATTTAGTTTTTAATTTTGTTTTATTAGAAATTAATATAATAATATTTCCAAAAAATGCAATATTTTGTAATAAAGTACATTCTCCAATACACATATATTGTTTGGTAATTATAGAAATCAAAAAACTCAAACAAACCATAAACACATTGTATGTTCACTTAGGACGTTGCCTGGCAATCAATTGAGACATTAACCGAAATTTGTTAAATTAAAATTGTTTTGATTTACCATTTTATGTTAAAGCGTAATGAGGAATTAATAAAACGTTTGTTTTAGGTGCACGTTTAGCTATTTTACGTGTAATATATTAAGCTCGGGGAAGCCTACATCCAAAAATGGAACAGCTAAGAGTAGATGATAATATTAGGATTTCCAAAAATGTAATGTATAACAAAAAAATACACTCTCTAATACATTGCTGGTATTCGGTTGCTGTAAATATGAAAGAGGGTTTATATGCGCGTATTTCCCAGTCAAATATATGACTTGTATATTCAAACAGTACCAAGAAAATTACAAACTTTTTTTTATTACCCATTCATTGGTATTGTATAATTGATAATACAAGAGTACTACAATAATTCGAACTAATTGGAACGTCAGTGTATTCGGATTTATATGTAAAACATAAAAGCGATTCGGATCAATTTTCTTGTGTTACTGCACTTAGCGATACTGCTTATATTTTAGTAAAACTAAAGAAGCAACTACCACTACCGTGAGTTCAAAAAGTAATTACATAAGGGTTGGCCATGGAATAATAAAATAAAGTCTATGCAAGCTTTAAAATTCATTAACTGTTGTTGTTGTCATAAGTTTATATTAAAAATTCAATTAAGCTACAATTATAATGGTTTTTACAATAGAACACTAAACATTTACGATTGCATCATATTTTCGAAATGGTGTTCGAGAGAACGGCGAATGGATTTACAGTGCGGTGCCATGTTTAGAGGAATTTCGGCAACAATTTCTAGATATTGCTGTCCTTGAAGGAGATTTTTACAGCGCACTTAGAAGATATGTTGATGTATTCCGAGATACAGGGAGCATGACTCATAGAAATAAGAGCTGGAAGGCCAAGAGTTCGTACTCAAAATACAGTTGATGATGTTCGTCAACGTTTGAACGAGCAACCCACTACATCACTACGTGCACTTTCGCAAGAAACTGGTTTATCATTAGGAACTTGCCATACTATTGTCAAAAAAAATGTAAAGCTGTTCCCATACAAAATTCTTGTATTACATGAATTGCTGCCAGCAGATCACAACAGGAGAATTTCGTATTGTCAGTAGTTCCAACAAAATTTAATGAACAACGACGAATTGCTAAATGAAAGGTTTTTTTCTGACGAGGCATTGTTCACCCTTTCGGGGTATATAAACTCACTAAATATGAGGTTATGGAGTAGTGCAAATCCGCATACTTTTCGCGAATCTCCCCTTCACCCGTTACAAGTTGGTGTTTGGATTGCTGTGTCTCGAAGACGTATTATCGGACCCACATTCTTCCACGAAACTGTTACTTCTCAGAGATACCGGAATATTGTACGTGAATTTATTAATCAGCTTCATGAGGATGAGCTCCAGCAAGGTTACTTCCAACAGGATGGCGCGACGGCCCATACCGCTCAAGAGACCCTCAATTACCTTCGTGAATTTTTTGACGATTGAATAATTAGTTTACGTTCAAATCCAGAATTTCCACCTAGATCACCAGGCTTGACTATTTTAGATTACTTTATATTTCCTTATCTGAAGAATAATGTATACAAGACCCCTATTAACAATATCGAGCAACTGCAAAACAGAATTACGGAACAGTGTGCCAATACAACTCCTCAAATTGTTATAAATGCTTTTAATAGTATGAAAAGATGAGTAAATTTGTGTATGCAGGAAAACGGTGGTCATTTTGAACAGCTTCTTTAGTTTTTTATGTTTATTTTTCTGTACCTGTGAAATGAAAAAATATAATTTCCAATTTTAATGATTACCTACTTGTTATGATTTATTTAATAGTGTAGTAGTTTAGATGTTACCGTTATCGTCTAAATTGAAATAATAGAACTCATTTCTAAAAAATTGATTTATTTACATTTACCATGCAACTTAACCTAACATAACACTGCCGGTTAAGTACTGGTGCTTACGCTAGATGGCGCTAGAAAGGCTGTTCCTAAACGTCAATTGGTATATAAAGCTTGCATTAGACATGATTTTATTATTCCATGGCCAACCGTTATGTAATTACTATTTGAATTCGCGGTATATTTGAAACTTTCCTGATGTTCGGGTTGCTGGAAATTATGTGGGTTGCAAAATTCGCATTTTCATTAATCAGAACTTATTATCGAGGTATACTATATTTGCATTTTTCGAAAAGAAAATGAAGGCAATTTCTTTAACTAAAAGTATCCTTAAAACTAGATAAGCATTCAAAATTATAATGGGAGAGGATTCCACATATTCGTTCTTTAGTGAAAAATTAACTGAATTTCAATTGGAAACTTAACGCATATGTCAACTAGCCAGAGGAAGATAAGATCTTTAAACTCAATCTTCTTCATTTTGTGGAATTATTTGGGTCTTGGTGATTAGTGAATTTCCAATCCTCTGCGTGGTCTGGTATTTCGTTTCAGAATCATACTGAAACACCCGTGACTCTATATTAGTGAAAATGCAGTTAAGAAATTTGCATTGTCGTGACAGGTCTGAACAAAGCCTCCGTAAAACTATGCGGGACGAAATTTGCGCAGATATTCGAATTTCCCAAATATTTGTAAAATTTGTCAAATCGTCTCCTTGTTGCCACAATTTCACGAACTGTTGTGACGAGCATTTTTACATCCACTTTGAAACGTTTAAACATTTCAAACACATTCGTACGACTTAAGGTGTTATCACCGTACACAGTTTTCAACATTTCATAAGTTTCTGTATGAGTTTTCCCTAATTTACAGCAAAATTTGATATTCACTCTTTACTCCATGATGACTGACAGAAACACGATGTACGCGCTAGCGTCTTGCGCAGAAATTAACAGCTGTACGATATTGGATTGACCACCCTCTATTGAGAAAACGGTGAACTATTTATGCTGCTTTTCCTTTGGTTTAATTGCACGTTACTCTAGCGTAAATTCCCACGCCTTGAAGTTTATTTTTGTGGAGAAGGGGGTAAATGTAGTGCTCGTTCATCTAGTTAGTGGGGCTGCTACGTTTTTTCATTTTTATTTTGTTTACTTAGTTACAGAATTTCATAATCTTGTACAGTCGTGAATAAATCTTGCTCTCCAATTTTGTCTTCTGATTCAAATTATATTTGGCGGTCGGACCTTCAATAAGATTCAAGCGCCATATTTTGGTGACCCCGACGTGAACGGATCTAAATTTTGGTTTCTGCATAGCTGTACCAAATTTTATTTCCTTTATTACGTTGCAGGAGCTTTCCCTTAAAGTTTTTGTTTTGTGGAGAGTGGGGTAAATGTAGTGCTCGTTTATCTAGTTAGTGAGGGTGTTAAGTTTTTTCATTTTTATTTTGTTTACTTAGTTACAGAATTCCATAATCTTGTACAGTCGTGAATAAATCTTGCTCTCCAATTTTGTTTTCTGATTCAAATATATTTGACGCTCGGACCTTCAATAAGATTCAAGCGCCATAGTACTAACAACATTTTTTGTATGTTTAATTAAGTTATGTAACTATGTCGGGAAATAATGATTGTTGACAATGGTAACACACAGAGGTACAAAATATGTTTATGCATGGGTTCGTATTCATTGGTAAGTTTCAGTAGCAAAAATACCTCTTCTTCTTCGTAAATCCATTTGCCATTTAGGATGTCGAATTGGGTTCCATCCTTCCCGTTTCTTTTACCCACATCTTCCATTTCTACCGGTCCCGTGTCATAGTTTTCATTTCATTTGGCGTTTTTCTTCTTATGTCCACTTCCATTCTTTCCATCCAGGTTTTTCTTGGCCTGTGTCTCTTTCATTTTCTGCTTTTTCCTGTCTCCATCACTCCCCTCACTATGTTTTCTGGGTCCATTCTTGCTATGTGCCCATTCTGATTCAATTATTTATTTCCTAGTGTCGTTTCCAAGATTCCTGTTTGGTTACATTTCTTGTTTGTGTATTCCTTACTATATGAAATTTTGATATTCCTGCTATTTTTCTTATATATTTCATATTTTTTTATCATGATTATTTGGCATTCGTATTTTTCAGCGGTACCCCCATTTTTCTGTGATATAGATTTATTTCATATGTTCCTATGTTCTTATGTTCGTTGCATTTTGTCTTCTGTTCGCCATTTCCAGATGTCGGTTTCCGTCATTATCACGCTTCCCAGATATTCTATACTGTTATGTCTTCAAAATTTTTCTGTTTGCATGGTATTATTATTTCCTCGTCTGTTTTACTTTTATCATTGATTATCATTACTCTATTCTTATTCGTGTTATTTTTCATTTTGAATGAATCGTTTTCTTCTGTCCATATTGGTTGCATTTTCCTTTGTGCGTTGGCTATTCGTATGATAGACTATCCAATTTCGTGGGGGTGATGTATCTATATCCGATGTTTCTTCTACTTTTCCTTTTATGTTTTTTTTAAATTATTCTATCCATACTTATAATAAATAGCAGTGGGCTTAAACTACCGCCCTGCTGCATACCTCTTTTCGTTTCAAAGGCTTCTTATCGTTGTCCTTTTACCTGTGCTGTACACTAACCTAAGATTTTATTGTATCTATACAATCATAAATATATAATTCGAAAAATGATTCGGCAACAAAAATTAACGAAGCTGAAAAGTTGACTTGTGCTCGAGTGGTAATGAAAATCTAAATCTTGTAGGAAACATTTGCGTGACACTTTAATCAGAAAAAGCAGCAAGAATTTCGAATAATATCTGGCAAGCATCTAACGAAGCATAGAAAATGCCACCATACTAATGAAAATAACCGCCTGCAAGCTTGGACATTTTCAATGGAAATTTACCCATACAAAAAAGTTATATCTGAAAAAACCGCAACTGACTCGTGGTTGCAGTCCTTGCAACATTCCATGAAGATACTCGAAGCCAAAATAATCGATTTGTACCCGGAATTAAGTTTTCACAAGAAATATATTCTTTATATTTATTGATTGATGTTGAATTATAGAGAAGTAACATCTGTTAAATTATTAAATAGATCGTGATAGTATTGTAATGTTTAAAGTGTACTGTAATTCATAAATAATTCGCAATATAACAAGTATATTTCTTAATCATAAATCTGTAACCATTGGTGATAATTATTTAAACAAAACGAAAGTATAACAATAACCCTAACATTGTTAAGACTAAGACATCGTGAGGTGCCAGTACAGCGTCATTTTATCAATATTTCCGATATAATAATACAGTCAATTATCGTCACGAACCACTATTTACTTATATCCACTACAAATATCGAACCTCATTACGTTACGGGGCGCTCAGCGTTGTCTCCCAGCCTAGAGATGGGCATGGGTCGATCAATGGGTATCTATGAAAACGCAGAAACTGGAATGTTTAATATAAAAAGCAGGTAGCTAATAACAAAGTTTGTGTATAAGCTACTTAATACTTCCCTGTTGCGGAATAGTTTTCATATTATTTTTGGACGGTTTGTATTGAAATTGATTTTTAGTTGGGTTGATAAAGACTTCTCTTGTTTTTGCTTCAATCCAATCGGAAACACCTCTTGTGTTTTTTAAAAGTACATTTGCTGTTGCTTGTATATTACTTTATTCAATGCAAATGAAAAAATTGTATAATGTTTTTCGAATATTGCATACGGGAAGTAAAATGATATTAGATGCAAGTAATTCTTATAGAATTGTCTGTACGAAAAAAAAACAACAGACGTCAGAATCATCTACTCAATAATATCAAACCCTGAAGCTGTATTAACATTCTAAAATATTTGGTAAATGCTTCAATTGAAACTTCATTTTAAATACATTCCGGTTACTGTTCCCATTGAAATTGTTTTTATTTCCCATATACAGCATGGTGATAGAGTTCCGCACAAAATTCATAATTCTATTCATTGACAGCCTTTTTGTCCCACTGCTGGGCACCGGCCTCTTCTCTGCCACGTGTTTCTCCTCAGCGCTAAGGTAGAAACACGGAGAACCTACAGTTTAACGTCGAATCCGAACGACAGAAACTCCAGAGAAGTTTTTTAGCTTTAAGATCTCACGGTTGCAAGCCGGATTGGGAAATTGTGTGTGATGGGTTGCAGCATAAGATTTTTATTAACTGCCGTGATAATGCTAGGGAATCGAACCCAAGCCAAAATCAACGTTTTACTCAGAAGGGGAGCGCTCGCCAACTTAGCTACCACCACACATATTGATATTTGAGGAAATCCTGACACATATCAATTTCATTTTTTAAAGACACTTCCTAATGTAATTTTTTTTACCGGTTTCTGTTTCTGCGCTTTGTCATCATTAAATTTTTAAATGGCAACCCCACTTTTTCTTCCTTATTTGATAGAGCTCCTCCCCAGTTATATGTTGATATAAAACAATTAGTAACTCAAATAACCATTTTTTGAGAAATATACACAAAGAAAATAACGCACCAAATCTGTTTAAATTTAGATTTTCTGCGTTTTGAGTTAGTTCCAGCTGTAGCAATTCTTTTTCCAAAAAAAATGAAGATCCTGACATATCCCTCCCAAACATTGGGTTTCAACACGATGGAACTCCTCCCCATTTTGGTGTACAAGTTGGGCTGCTTTTTGACGATATGCTCCCTGATAGATAGTTAAGGCAGGAAGACCATTTGAATAGCTTGTGCGACCACCTGCCTTGACACACCTAAATTTCTTTCTATCGAGTCATGTGATATCACGAGTTTACATTAGTGGACGATTTAAAGCCTCGAATTCTTTTGAAAGTGGAAAGTATCAACTCGGAAATTATTGGGTGGGCCATACAGAGTATTTACGCAGGTGCTGGTCAGTGCCAACTGGTTAATGGTGGACAATTTGAACATTTCCGTTAAGTAATTTTTATCCTGATGTTCTTCTTTCATTAAACACAAACTTTTGATTTTTTAAACTTTATATATAATTTTCTCAAAAAAAATTGTTATGCGGGGTAGTAGGGGTAATTTATATTGCCATTTAACTGGTGAAGACGTCTAGCAAAACAGGAGGACGAAAATGGGGTTGGCATTTAAAAATTTAATGTTGTCATAGCGCAGAAACAATACCCGATTAAAAGAAACGCAGTTAGTATCGAAGTGTCTGTTTAAAAAACAAAATTGGGGTGTTTTGGGGTTTTCCAAAAAAACATTAACAAAATTGTAATTTTGTGCGGGTTTTCATCACCACGCTGTGTAGAGCATTAAAGTTTGCAGTTAAAAGTTTGATTTATACACCCATCTATTAATTTGCTAAACATTAGTATTTAGGAAACTGATATGCAAAGTATGTGAACTTTATATTTGTTTAATTAAAATAAAGTAAGTCTTTATTTTATAACAATAAGTACTACCTATTCTGTATATATATATCAAGCATTGTTTGTATCCGACGAAGTTTTTATTAGGTTCGAGAAAAACAGGTTCCCGCCTCTACAACCGTAGCATTACTAAGTACGCGTTATGAAATATTTACAAAGCAAATACTGATTTATTATTGAATAATTGTTAATGATCAGAATAAGGTTTTGACGACCCATACGGATCAGTAAAATTGACGATAATTGAGTTTGTACAGACGCCACGTTGCTCCCGTAATCGGTGTTCATAACCTTATTACCAAGTCGATAAAAGTTCCTTATTGGACTAGTCACGAAACTATTTGTTTGCATTTTATAATTTATAAATATAGAACGAATTGGTCGGGCAGAAAAAATTTTAATTTGCAATATTTCACTTACCCAGTTTTGATCGAGATCTGCTGAGTCTTCTACATTTCTTCCATATGCGTCTTTATAGTTTAATAAAAGCTTGTTTATTGCGATTTTTTCCATTTTGTTACGGTTTTCCTATGCTCGTTCGCGAATAGCTATTCCTCGAGATTTTCTCCATTTTGTAGTATGTTTTCGCCATTTTGATTTGAATTGTCTCATACTCTTTGTGTTAGAGCTCCTCCCCAGTTTGTTATAGTCTCTGTCCGTTTTGTTATGGAGCTTCCTGTTTTCCACATTTGGAGAATTTTGCGTCAGCTTTAACTGTTTGTTATAAACACAGCCCCGCTTATACCCATTATGTTCCTTAAAACCCCAAGTTCGTTGGAAAAAAAACTAATTGGCGTAAGAATGAAAGTCGTGGAAAATTTCCTTTCAAAGCAAAGCACAAAGAAACGCGGGTTGATTAAAAGAAAATCTAAATTATCGATGATACAAAAGAGGGTAAACTTTCTCATAAAAACTACATTCCATTGTACAAAAAATCCAGTTAACGCATTTCGGAAGACCGAATGCCCCTTTGCGAATTAAGCAGTTGTAAAGTGCAAGCGGCACAGGATTCTGAATTAAGAATTCGGTTATTCTAAGGGAGAATCCGCAGTTCCGCTTATTCGCGAGTGCGGTGGGTCGTAGTATTATTTTCTTTTGAAGTATTTTAGGGAGCGAGCGCCCTAATGACGTTTTCCGGGTAATCCATGCATATACAAGTCTGGAAAATGCCCCTACGCACACACGGCCTCTTTTATTTTGCGAATCGTTCAAAAGACTCGATCTAAATCTCTTTGTTCAATAATATATGGAAATGGTGACCTACATTTGTGCCAATTTAGCCAGAACCGCCATAATAACCGCAGGATTATGAAATTTTAATTTTACACAAAAATCGAACCCCTTTTCTTCTACAAAAGCAAGGGAACGTTTGGCAGCAGGAACAAGGACGATGTCGTCCTGCGCGCTCCGACCGGGCAGTTTGTCACGGGATGTGTTTTACGAGCAGTCCCAGAGGTACGCTAACCTACGGTTACCTACCTTCCCTTTTAGTCACCCCAACCTCGTGGAGGATCTTACAAGAATAAAGGAATGTTGCTATATATGTTGCGACGTCGATGCATAAACGCATTTTTCTTTCTCCTCTAAGTGCTTTATGCACGCATTTTAAATATGAATGAGAGATTCTCGACCCCCCACCTGCGTGTTTGCACCCTCCTGGTGCAGTTCGGTTGGAAAATAAAAGTTTTGGGCCATCGAGATATATCAATGCATAATTTTCTACTGAAACGAAAAGCTTCAGTATTAGTTAACTATTGTTTTGAATACATTTGACAGCTTTTAAAGGATGCGAGTAAGTTCTCACTGTGAATCGGTTTGTCCATTCAAAACGATGACATAATTATCATATCATATTGACAAAACCCATTTTATTCTTCTTATTGTAAATTTCTCATTTTAAAATAACGGAACGTAAATGGAATTAATGGTTTCATCAAAATTGTTTTCGCAATTTTGTTATCTGCATGCTATTATTATCCGAGAATTAGCAGGAAAATAGGAATAAACGTGAAATAACTAAAACGATACGCAACATATTTTGGATGTAACGCACAATTCACCCATACAATCCCTTCATTGCTCTTTAGAGTATCTCGTCCGGTGATCTTGCTGGTCGTAGTAAAACTTACCCTCTATGTCAGTAAGTAGTACATATTTAAAATTATATTAGAGCGAAGTATGTCTCGATATATAATATTTTCAGCATTCTACTACTTCATAAAGTTTTTAGTTAGAAGAATTTAATTGAATAGCACTAGGAACGCAGTACAAAAATTGTTGCGGAAACATGGGTGGTTGTATAATAAAGCAGTAGCGAGGCACTCCTCTTTAAATATTAAAATTATAAATAGTGGCCCTACTGAAAATGAAGATTGATTCTTCGTTTTCTTATTTTGAGACTTGAAGTTTGTTCACAACATTGTTTTTAATTCTCCTTTGGACCCACGAGTTACCTATATAAGTATTTTAATAAGAAATACTGGGTGGCCAGGAATGATGTGAAGTGCGACCACAAAAACCATACTAAATAATTTATGGGAGCGTAGCTGGGCAACTAAAAACAGCGGAGGCAAAGCCCTCTGCTTTCCTTGGCCACCCTTCCTGGCAGTTATTTCTGATCACCTTGTACATTTTACATACCATTTTCGATAATAAACATTTCTGGTAAGAAAGACGGCCATATTCTGTGTTGGTTGCTGCTTTATATGAACTGTAGTTATGTAGATTGTATGAACTTTTAACAATCAGGAGGCAAGTAGTCAAGTTTGGGGATTTTTTTAATTTCACAGTTTTAAAATTTTTTGTTGTTTCCGCTGTGATAGTAACACAAATAGCCATATATGGTGACATAGTGTCTATCTAGCTCTGATTAAATATTACTTAAGACGGTACTATTTAAGCACATAGCGTCAAAGCAATTATGTGTGTGAAACAGTGGTTCCGATTATTAAGGAAATTAAAGAGATAGTTACTTTTTCTTTGATCTCATTGTAGATTTCATGTATAGGTAACTAACCGTCAACCAGTAATTATTCTATTAATGCGGCGATATAGATTCAAACGCAATTAAAAATTATTTATTTTTTTTATTTCAGAAATGTTGCTTTTTTTTATTCAATTTCTGCTTTTTAGAACGATGTAATTTTAATTTACTTATAGGAAATAATAAAGAAAAATTAGTGCGATGCAGTAACAAATATTGTACAGACGCACCTTAACATTCTGTTACAGAATCAAAGATATACACACAAATAATAGCATTTTCTTACACAAATAAGTGTAAAATAATGAGTTGTTAAGGAACCATAATCGTAACACCTTTATCCTATTTAAAAAGACGAAAGAAGTCGTATGCATGTTGAAGAGAAAACCCGGTAACAGTCTTAACTGGACACTACTTCATGCTTCGTCCCTGTACTGAGGTAGAAGCACTGCAAACCTACAGTTTAACGTCGAATTCACAGATATATTAAAAAATATATAGAGATTTCCATTCCACGGTTGCCAAAGCCGGAGGAGAAAAGGAGAAATATAGTTATTGTAGCTAGATAGGGCGTATCTAGAACAAGATGGAAGAATAAATAGGTGACCCACAGATTGGGTTTTCAAGCAGTTTTAGTACACAGCAAGAGTGGTTCAGCTTGAACATACTGATCAGAAATGCTGATTGCGACTCGAAATAATCTACAGTCCTCTGGTAGTGATAATAACCACATTATTGGAAATATATACTGGCAATATATAGGTACAATAAGACATCAAATGTCGAAATAATATCAGATTAAAGGATTCTTAGAAGGAGTACAAGATATTCGCTTGATGTTAACAGTTTTAAACCCATTTGACCAAATCAAATAAGGAAGTATCCTGAAAATAGCTACAGTCCTCAGTATTGATAATAACCATATTATTATGATTACATACTGGCAACACAAAGCTGCAATATATCAAATATAATAATAATATTTAGAAGGGGAGTCTAAGAAAAAGAGATCAAATATCAAAGGCTACTCGAAATATCTACAGCTTTCTAGTATTGATGACAACCACATTATTGGGAATGTATACTGGCAACACAAAGCTTCAATACAACATCAAATGTCGCAATATCATAGGGTTAAAAAAAGGGTCCAAAAAGGAGTACAAGATATTCGCTTGCTTGGAAAGTTTTTAAATCTATCTGAAGAGATTAAATATCAAAGGCTACTCGAAATATCTACAGCTTTCTAGTATTGATGACAACCACATTATTGGGAATGTATACTGGCAACACAAAGCTACAATACAACATCAAATGTCGCAATAACATAGGATTAAAAAAAGGGTCCAAAAAGGAGTACAAGATATTCGCTTACTTGGAAAATTCTTAAATCTATCTTAAGAGATTAAATGTCGAAGGCTACTCGAAATATCTGCAGCCTTCTAGCATTGATGATGACCACATTATTGGGAATGTATACTGGCAACACAAAGATACAAGACAACATTAAATGTCGAAATAATATAAGATTAAAATAAGGGCCCAAAAAGGAGTACAAGATTATCGCTTGCTTGGAAAATTTTTAAATCTATCTGAAGAGAATAAATATTAAAGGCTACTCGAAATATCTACAGCCTTCTAGCATTGATGATGACCACATTATTGGGAATGTATACTGGCCACAAAGCTACAATACCACATCAAATGTCGCAATAACATAAGATTATATGAAAGGTCCAGAAAGGAGTACACGATATTCGCTTGCTTGATAAATTTTAAAATCTATCTGAAGAGATAAATATCAAAGGCTACTCGAAATATTTACAGCCTTCTAGCATTGATGATGACCACATTATTGGGAATGTATACTGGCAACACAAAGCTACAATACAACATCAAATGTCGAAATAATATTAAATTAAATAAGGGTCCAAAAAGGAGTACAAGATATTCGCTTGCTTGGAAAATCTTTAAATCTATCTGAAGAGAATAAATATTAAAGGCTACTCGAAATATTTACAGCCTTCTAGCATTGATGATGACCACATTATTGGGAATGTATACTGGCCACAAACCTACAATACCACATCAAATGTCGCAATAACATAAGATTATATGAAAGGTCCAGAAAGGAGTACACGATATTCGCTTGCTTGATAAATTTTAAAATCTATCTGAAGAGTTAAATATCAAAGGCTACTCGAAATATTTACAGCCTTCTAGCATTGATGATGACCACATTATTGGGAATGTATACTGGCAACACAAAACTACAAGGCAACATCAAATGTCGAAATAATATAAGATTAAAATAAGGGCCCAAAAAGGAGTACAAGATATTCGCTTGCTTGGAAAGTTTTTAAATCTATCTGAAACGATTAAATATCAAAGGCTACTCGAAATATCTACAGCCTTCTAGCATTGATGATGACCACATTATTGGGAATGTATACTGGCCACAAAGCTACAATACAACATCAAATGTCGCAATGACATAAGATTTGAGGAAAGGGCCAAAAAGGAGTACCTACACGATATTCGCTTGCTTGGTAAATTTTAAAATCTATCTGAAGAGATAAATATCAAAGGCTACTCGAAATATCTGCAGCCTTCTAGCATTGATGATGACCACATTATTGGGAATGTATACTGGCAACACAAAGTTGGAATACATCAAATTTCGCAATGATATAAGATTAAAAGAAGGGTCCAAAAAAGAGTACAAGATATTCGCTTGCTTGGAACATTTAACTATAAAAGTATAGTGGTAAAAATGTGGTTATAGTTATAATGTTTCTCTTTTTGTAAAATCAGTTTTGAGTATTTATGTGTTCGAATTATGATCCGTATAGAAAGTCAACAATTTGACTTTCATTAAAACAAGTACTAAAGCTATAAAATGTCATTGATCTTGATTTTGTAGATCCGCCACAAGAAAACTTCTGTAAATCAGCAAAATTAAGAAATTAGTTTTGTTTTTATGAAGGCGCTTGTGCTGTTTTTGCAGCTGCCCACAACAATCATCGCTAATTTCACGCTCACTGAGACTATTCTATTCTTTCATCACCATATTGTAGTAAAACACGGCGCAACAAGCTTCGGCTTTCCATTTTCAGCATCCTCGTTTAAGAGGTCGTCAAAAAGAAATCGACGAGTTCACCTAAAGATGCAAAATATGCTCCCTCTCAAATCCGATATATGCAATCCTTCAGCCCCCGTGTGAACCGGTGCAGTCGACGCCTAGGGATGCAAAACGGAACGAAGTGCACCGGAAATCGAAACCACACGCTGAATGCACTTCGAAAATTCGAATCCGGAGAACTGTTTCGTAAAGGCTTAGGAATAAGAAAAAACCGCTAGGAAGGAAGTTTTTCCCATATGAAACATTAAAAATGGCGGAATGTTTTAGCATATTTGCAATGCATAAACAAATGTCGATCGTGGGACAGCATACTGTGCGTTGTCGGTGTCTGTGATTGAATATCTGAAATATTAGATCGTAAATTAATATAAATTACGATCTGTAACCGGTTATGCACAGCATTCTTCATGCGACGTCTTTACGTTTGTCCTTAAAATAGCATACGGTTAACTAGGTGGTCTCTAGATAATAAATGAATAAGGATTTCACCCACTATGCAATTTCGAAATTAATCCGACTTTCGATTCGGATTAAACCACTTTGCATAAAAGCTTACCAAAATCGACGGGAACGCTAAATAATATCGGAGCGCTGTAAAATGCACATTTCTTACCAATACTATTTGTTCAGAAATTAGTTTAACTATTAACCGTTTTTTGACTAGTTATGCCACATCGTATCAATATTAATCAAATTTACAGTTTGGATTATTATTTTTTTAAGTCTGCTAGTCGAAAAAGGCATCGAGAGAAAAGTCGAGCCCAAAAAAGCTCCATTCTAGACAAAAAATTTAAATCGTTTGTTTTAATGATTTATTTAACTGAAACAAGAATCAGCATGAAAGTCGAGATTAAAAAGAGCCGAATCCAAAACAAGAAAACATTTAAACTCTTCTCGTACTAATAGTATTTGTTTTGGAAATTAGTTTTATTTTTTTGTGAATTTGTGATAGCTTTGATAACTAAATATGAGTATGCACGTATAAATCTTATCGTACTTCTTAAAAAATGAGTTCCCTTGTTAGAACATCTTTGTCTGCTTGAATAGCAATAGTGATCCAACTGTAGGAATTTTTGGAATGGTTAGCTATTCAGCCGAAAGAAGAATCAACAGGAAACTCGAGGATCAAAAAGCGCCAAATAAAGAAAGACCCATGTCCATTCCTTATTTTGTGATAAATACTTGTTAGAGATGAGCTTGATATTTTGAACACTTCTGAATAAGTAACGACGGTTATTCAGTTAGTGCTAAACAGAGGAATAAAATTGCCCAAACACTAATTTTGAAATAGATTGCGTAAATGGGCCCGCCTGTATGAAATCGTTATCGATATGCACTTGTCTGTTGGTAGATATAGATACCCAATGCAAAAAAGCACGGGCTAGTTGCAGTCGTAAAGATCAGAAAATGAAACGGGCAAAGTAGAATGAATACGCTTGTCGGAATTACAAGCTTCAACATTCATTATCGTGTTATTTTCACG
The DNA here is from genome assembly GCA_014611495.1 of Limonius californicus. Lineage (NCBI taxonomy): Eukaryota > Metazoa > Arthropoda > Insecta > Coleoptera > Elateridae > Limonius > Limonius californicus. The sequence continues at coordinate 24,439 of JABXWE010017658.1, forward strand.
AGTATTAATTTCTGAATTTTTTCAGCAAAATAAGAACAAACTTACATTATGCAAATATTCGCAATAGGCATCAGAGTAAAATTATAATAATCAATAGATGTCATTTCTCTAGGCTACACTAGCCTCTTTTCACTTAGAAATTAGATATGTGCAAAATCTGTTTACACAATTTGAAAGACTGCCATTTTTAACGTCCCTTTCTGTATATTAACAATTTTTATTGGTGAAAAGTAATTAAATGTTTTAGAAATATTAACAGCTGTATTTTTAACATAAGGTTGCCATAAAAAAATGCTTTAAATTGGTAAGCTTAAAGAGTAATTGAAGTAACAAATAATGGTGGGGCTGTACACCCATGAAGGAATTTGGTTTGCATGGCAGAATATCGAAGCTCCTGAATCCTCGCTCTCACACCCGGTTGTCACTTGCCAAATCGACATGTGATGTGGTGCGCAGTGGACAACCGCATTATAACCTCTTGTTCATTCGAACACAGGTACTCAATTATTTAACGCGACTGGATAGGCTGCCCGCCAGGCATCCAGTCGGGAATTTTGAAAATGCGTACAAAAATTAAATAGAAATCCAGAGAAAAGTAAATATGTTAACGTCTTCTTTGAGTAAAACAAGCAACTGTTTTTGAATTTCTTCTTTAGTATGTCCACCTTTAACTAATCTTCTAATGTGTGTTTGGTTTTATGGTGGCAATTTTCTTAACCTCAAAGGTAAACACCCGCCTGAAGTTGTGCTTTTGTGGTTTCGACTGTGACATCGACATTCATATTCTAATACAGCATTACCATCTCTTACCTTTGTGCTATGTTGCCAAATCTCGTTTAATTTCCTTAAAACCGAGAAAAAGATTTACAAGTTAATAAATGTTCACTTTTAAACATACTTTGACTTTATAAATTCTGTTTTTATTAGCCATTATTGAAACATGTGTAGTGGCAAATATTCAGTACGTCCTGTACGTCAGTCATGCATGTACACAACACATTATTTATTGGCCAGTGTAATTCATTTGTAATAATTGCAGTTATAACGACTCGTCACTTACAGTTTGGACAGTTCTGATTAAATGTACTTATTGCAGTAGTAAAAATGCTTGGTTGTAATGATCTGGTTTCTAACGAATACCGTATTATAACGAAGAAAATATGTTGTACAATGTGGATTATAACGAAGGCCGACTGCGAACGTCGCTTATTGATTGTCTGTTTATTATTGCAGTGATTCCCCTATTTTTCTAGATGTTGTAATACTAACAAGTATTTGTTTCTATATAGATGTCCTAACTGAAATTTTCAGAAGCTTTTGAGTATGACAGGATTATCAATAAAAGACAGACTTTGTTGAAAAGGAACGCCACAGTAAAACGGCTCCAGACTCTTGTAATCCACTAAAATTTATGTTTATATTATAATGCGAACGCATAATGCAACTTTAAATCTTCAAGTAAATGTAGGTAAAATAAACATTTTCACCACAAAAAGAATAAACGAAAATTAGTGGATATTTCACTAATATTAAATTATGTATGTATTTTTTATACACCTACATTTTGAATTGTAAAATTAATTAGGAATCTGGTTGTTTTACAACGCTGCCAAGTATCGCCAATTTTACTTTTAACAGACAAAATATTGCGCGTATAACGGATTAATACTGTACCTTGGTGTACTGAGAATACGAGGTTTGTAAATTAAGTAATGAGACTGGTAGCGTAGCGTTCAATCTGGCAACACTGGGGACGCGGGAGTGGAAGGGGTGAACATGAGATACGCCTTCAGTACGAGTTTGAACTCGCTGGAGTCATTTGGTTGTCCATAGCGATTTTTTTCGGAAACAGTTTTTTCTAGTGCGTTCTGAAAATGAGTGACATCAGTTTCGAGCAACGGTGTGCTATCACGTTTTGCTTCAGACTTGGGCACAGTGCAACGGAAACTTTTGCAAAACTTCGGCGGGCCTACGGGCCCAGGTTTTTCAGTGGTTTAAGGCATTTTCAGAAGGAGGAGAGTCGATTGAAGATAAACCTCGAAGCGGAAGGCCATCATTTTCAAGAAACGATGAAAATGTCGACAGAGTACGGGATCTTGTGCGCTCCGATCGTCGGTTGACAGTCAGAGTGATCGGGAAAGAGTTGAATTTGACTCACACCACCTTTCATCAGATTTTGATCACTGAATTGGGGATGGGGATGAGAAAAATCAGTGCAAGAATGGTTCCGAAAAACCTTTCGCAGGACCAAAAGGGCATCAAGAGGGAAAGGTGCCTTGATTTTTTGAAATTCTATTGAAAATGATCCCCATGGTCTGGAACTTATCATTACTAGTGACGAGTCTTAGGTGTTTGAGTATTACCCGGAATCCAAGCGCCAGAGCATAGCATGGCAGGCTTCAACCTCTTCAAGGCCAGCAAAGCAAGAATGAGCAAGTCGAAGATGAAATGCATGCTGATTTGCTTTTTTGATAGCCAGAGAATCGTTCACAAAGAGTTTGTACCTCAAAGCCAAATGGTTAATCAACACTTTTACAGAGACTTCGAAAAAGGGTCATGCGTGTGAGACCAAACATCAAGAACAACTGGGTGTTGCATCACGACAATGCGCCTTGTCACACAGCAATTTCAATAAACAATTTTTTGGCCAGTAAGAGCATTCCTGTGGCTCCTCAGCCTCCTTATTCGCCCGACTTGAGTCCTTGTGACTTTTCTTCTTCCCGAAACTGAAAATTCGCCTCAACGATCGTCATTTTGGGACACTGGAAAACATTCAAATAGCTATAACCGGCCAGCTGAAGGCTATTCCAGTATCCGAGTTCCAGCACTGTTATGAGGAGTGGAAGAACCATATCCAGCACTGTGTGGCTTCCCAAGGCAGTTATTTTGAAGGAGACAATGTTGAATTGTAATTTTAATCGAATAAACAAATTGAAAAAAATCAGTCTCATTACTTAATTTACACACCTTGTATGAAAGAGTAAAAATATTATTCAAGTCACTTGAATTGTAAAATGGAAGTTAATTGCTTCAGTAATATTAATGTGTACTGCAATTGTAATTGAAATTAGAGATCCTAGGATGCAAACGGAATTTTTGCAAATGTTTATTAACTGAATATTTCGTATTGAAATTTTTCATTCCCCGAGGCAACATTTTCGTTTCATTATCAAGACATCACTCAAAGCCGTACAAAAATGTTCCAATTTCTAGCAGTAAAATGGAAGAGAGAACGTTATTTTAACGAAGAGCGGAAGAACAAAAGCTCCAAGAGACGCCTGGAACCGTCAAAATTATTTTCCGTACTTACGAATGCGAATTTAAAGTGTATCAGAGTGTCAGAGGCCTGGGATTCGATTCCAATACTCGATACATATATTTTTACTTAAGGGTAGAACCAGGGAAGAGTTTTCCCACAATATATCGGAATTTACGTATTTCGAAATACCTCTAGGCACCCTAGATCATATTTTGATTGCCAGTAATGTAAAATAGTAGCAAAAAATAAATAAGTTTGCGGAAAAGTGCTCCATTTTACGGCTTTCCTTTTATTGCACTTCAGTTTTTAGCAAAAAGCTCCGGAAGCGCGCGATGGAAATTCGAGTTCTTTAGCTGAGGCGATCGCGCTCAATCGGCCTTAGATTGGACTTGAAAAATGGCCGTGTCCGACTATAATAGGTATGATAATTAACGGAATGAAAGAAACTGTACTTTCGCTGTATGTAATAATATTTATTGCTTAGCTACTGGTTTCTTTCGTTTGCTTTTATCCTAAGGCGATGCGTTTAATCATTGTTCATGATAACAAGATAAATGAAGCTTAATAAAGAGTTATGTAATCGATATTTCTCAGAAATCAAAATAAGATTAAGATAGATGTGGTGTGTTGCATTTGAAGCAGTTGTCTTCGTGAAATAGGGCTACTGCATCATCCATTCTCTATTTTTAAATTTTTTGGTATTAGTTACCGTGCGTGGATAGTTTTTCACAATAATTAATTGCAGAGAAACATTGTAATTAAAGATGGATTGAATACGGCAACAAACAATTAATATTACTTTGTCTACTACAAATCCATATCTACTTATAGATTTGGTCTAAAACTTCGAACATATAAGGTTAAAAAATGATTCCTACGTTATTGTAAGCTATTTAACTAACAAAATAATTTCTAATAACTCGTTCATTATACTAATTTTGGGTACAAATTTTAAATTACTTCCAGTATTTGTATTTTTTAAATACTTTTAGGAACTTAAATTCACGATCTTCATAATGTTATAGAGAGCACAAAAAAAAAAAACAAAAAGTATAACCAGTAGATCTACAAATTAAAGGTTTTTTGGAACGCATCCTGCGATTCTGCATCCTTTTCGAAAGCGGTAAATTATCAAATTAGAACGCGTAAATATGATGCTAATTCTTGTTAGACGTACAGACAGATACTAGATGTAAAGTTAGCACTAGCCAAGAAGATTTTAAACCGACCTGACAATTCAAAATTATATGTATCATTTTGTACCGGAAATTATATTCTATTTCCTGTTCCCTTCGGCCGTCATGGAGTTACGGCCGTCTACTTGAACGCTTGACAGTGAACTATAGCCCATGTAAAAGACAATGCTTATAATATACGAGAAAATAAATTGATATTGCTCTGATTTTAAGATAATTAAATAAATCTGAAATTGAGGTTCTGTTAAAGTAGTAGTAGTCAACCGGGAGTTCGCGTACCTGCAGGGGTACGGCAAGACGTCTTACGGGGTACGTAGAATATTATACATATTTTTCTTTCCAGAGCGAACTTGTATTATTTTTTATTTCTAGCGTCTCTTACTAGATATCAAGGTATTAGTTAGTCGTGGTGTAGACTACTAATTTGTAATTGTTTTACAAAAAAAAATTTGAAATCACTTTACCATTTGGCCTACTCTACTCAACAATGAAATCTTGCAACGACAGTCGTTACGGCGTCAATAATATTGTGGCCATTTGAATTTTTTTAGCGTTTCGAACTAGTGATTTAATACATTACTTTAGATTTAATTTATTTTAAATGTAATTATGTATAACTGAATTATGCACCAATAACTTTGGGGGTTCAAAGTTGACTGATAAAGTGTCTTTGGCGGTACGGTGGGAACAAGGGGTGAGTACCACTGCCTTAAAAGTTGGTTCTTTGTACTACTACTGGGCACCGGTCTCTTCTCTGTTACGTGTTTCTCCTCAGCGCTGAAACATAAACGCAGGGGACCTACAGTTTAACATCGAATCCGAACCACAAAAACTCCAGAGATGATTTTTATCGTTAAGATTTCACAGTTGACAACCACACAATTAATTATCTTGCCGTAGTTTCGTACTACCTCTGGCAATTATTTACAATTAGTTTTGAAGACGTTTATCGGTATTTTTTCTCTTTATTTTAAGTTTTATATATGCTGCTAACCCGTTAAAAAATTGCAAATTGAAAGATCACCTATCCCGGCCTCGGTGGTCTAGCTCTAGCGGGTAGAGCATAGAGATGCTTGGAAAACCGCGTCATAGATTTCGCTCAATCAATATACAATACGAGATCACCTATTAACGTAGCTACGCTGATAATAGAAAACGCTTATCCCCAGTTACTTTAGTTACTTAAGTGGTAATTTTTGAATTTCTTGTTTAAAGTGGGTATAAATAGCAGAAATTGTTACTCTAAAATACCTTGATAGCCAATTACAAACGTGCAATTAAAAGATTGGACAATCAATCGAGTGACAATCAAAATAAATAGAAAATATGTATGTTTTTGGCGATATTTGTTTACGCTTTTTAATCAGAATAAATACACTTGTCAAAATTATATCTGTCATACATTCTCTCAAATCTCAGAATACTAATTCACACGTTTTATGAAAATTATAACATTTAAATAGTGGAAATCTAATTTACTAGTGTTGAATAAAGTATAGTATCCAGCTGGCGGTAATCGCAATAACTCGCTTGGATTATTACAGCACTCGCATGCGGCTTGTGCTGCAAACTACATCCGCGTGAGTTATTGCCTACATTACCGCTCGTTGAATGACAATATACTAGTATTGTAAAGTTCGACAATAAAGCACTCGAGCTGTATTTTACCGATCTCTTTTAGCCAATTAAATGGTTGCACTTATGACAAAATATTAAAATAACAAAATAATAGTATCTAAAATAGAATATGCTTAGAATAGTTTGCAACCGGAAATAAAGATGACCGTTTTATGGTTACTCTATTTCTCTTTACTATATACAGGGTCGCGCAAATGTATCAAGTCTGCCATGTAAAAACATATGTGTAATTATTCGAAATTCTGGGATATTCTATACCTTAGGGGTTACTCAAGATAAGCATTTTCTATTGTCACCATATCTACGTTAATAGGCGATCTTTCTACTTGCGGTTTTTTAAGCTACTAGACAGTATATCCCAATTTGACGTCGGATGAAAAAGTTATCCAAATAAGTATAAGAACTTGTGATAAAAATTGCCAAAGGTAGTCCAAAAATTCGTTGAAATTAATTTACTTATACGTCATATGTCAATCAATAAATATTTTTTATCTTATTACTACCATCCTTTAAGAACATAATGCACCCAACTCCAATATCAAGATTTATCTGAACCATGCGAAGACTCTGTTACCAGTTTATTTTATCATAGGTACTGCTTTTTACATTGGCTGCAGTTCGCTTTCCAGCGTTCAGGTAGACGGCGCTAAAGCCCAGGAAGGTCGAGTAAACAAATATTAAGGGTTGTTGATGTGAAAAGTTACATTTAATTGGACGGATTAATGGCGGCCATCTTTTCATTCTTTAAAGTATTTCAATTTTGTCTTATACAATTATGAACAGCTTATACACGCCTCTGTAGAGAAAGAAAAAGGTTCCCTGTGTTGCGCAGCAACTACTACTGCTATTATTGAAATAAGATACTTCAAAATATGTCTCTGATTATGTCAAATATAATTCCTCCCACAAAATTTTAAGATCATAGCCTGCCTGGTTTATGTAGTATTGGCGCAAGAGATTCGTGAATCTTGGTATAATTAGAAATTTAAAAAACATTTTAAGGTATCTGTAAGGTTTAATTTGTGTATTCCACTGCTATGTTGACATGTCCTCAAGCAGAAAAGACCCACATTAAATATTTTTACGGACAGATGTAAAATTGATGTGTGAATTTAGGTTAATCAATAAAAGATGGAGTTTTAAATCTTAGCTCATACCTAACCTAACTTTTCAGAACTCTGTTGCATTTTCTAAACTGAAACGGATGTCTTCGGTTTCATAGTGTAGTAAAGCAAAATTCTGACGCGGCATTTAACTAACTATTATTAACTACAAAAAAAAATAAAAAAAGTATAATAATAGGTAAAATATTTTACTAGAAAACTTATTTCAAGATGTTTATATATTTGAATACTTTTATTCAACCCACATTCAGGTTTCTGATTAATTTTGTTAGAAAGTTTTCGGAAGGTACATTTGCATCCTTTCAGGCGTCATCTGACGTCTCCTGCTCCAGACGACACCTGAAGATGTAACTTTCTATCTTTACCAGTAGTAATGTTTAAAATATTGTATAGTTTCGGTAATACAATATTGTAAACAATGCAAATCATCAAAGAATTGCTTCATAAATGCTCCTAATTGCTGGATCCGCTGTATCAAAATTGGACTGTACACTGAATTGAGTGTCTCATAGCTCATAAAAAACGGAATATTCAGAGTTCATTAAATATTTCTATCTTTACTAGTAGTTATGTTTAAAATATTGTATAGTTTCGGTAATACAATATTGTAAACAATGCAAATCATCAAAGAATTGCTTCATAAATGCTCCTAATTGCTGGATCCGCTGTATCAAAATTGGACTGTACACTGAATTGAGTGTCTCATAGCTCATAAAAAACGGAATTTCCAGAGTTCATTAAATGTTTCTATCTTTACTAGTAGTAATGTTTAAAATATTGAATAGTTTCGGTAATACAATATTGTAAACAATGCTCATAATTCCTTGATCCACTATATCAAAATTAGACTGTATATTGAATTAACTGCCTCATAGCTCTGATCACAAACTGAATTTACAGTGTTCGTTGAATATTTCTATCTCTACTAGTAGTAAGGTTTAAAATATTGTATATTTTCCTGATACAGTTGTGGTAATATACTACAGTACAGTAAACAATGCAAATCATCAAAGCGTTCATAAACGTTCCTAACTTCGGGATCCGCTATATCTATATTGAATTAAGTGTCTCATAGCTCTAATCACAAACGGAATTTCCAGAGTTCGTTGAAACTTTCTATCTCTACTACTAGTAATGTTTAAAAATGGTATAGTTTCGGTAATACAACACTGTAAACAATGCAAGTTATCAAAGAATTGCTGCATAAATGCTCCTAATTCCTGGATCCGCTGTATCCAAATTGAAGTGTATATTGAATTAACTGTCTCATAGCTCTAATCACAAACTGAATTTACAGAGTTCGTTGAATATTTCTATCTCTACTTGTAGTAAGGTATAAAATATTGTATAATTTCCTGATACAGTTGTGGTAATACAATACTGTAAACAATGCAAATCATCAAAGCGTTCATAAAAGCTCCTAATTTCGGGATCCGCTATATCCAATTGCGTCTCATAGCTCTAATCACAAACGGACTTTCCACTGTTCGTTAAAACTTTCTAGCTCTACTAGTAGTAAAGTTTAAAATGTTGTATATTTTCTCTGTATAGTTTCGGTAATACAAATCATCAAAGTAATTACCTCATAAATGCTCATAATTGCAGGATCCACTATATCCAAAATCGACTGTATATTGAATAAAGTCTCTCATAAATAGCTCTAATTTCGCACTGAATTTCCAGAGTTGATTAAACCTTTTTTTCTATACTACTAGTACTGTTTAAAATAATGTATGGATTCCTTGTTTTGCCATTACTGTTAACATTGCAAATCAAAGCATTTACTTCATAAACGCACATAATTCTAGTATCCGCTATATCCACATTAGGCTGTATATTAAATTAAAACTATCATAAATAGCTCTAATGCCAAACTGAATTTCCAACGTTGATTGAATCCTTGTTTAGTTTTGATCATGTAAGGTTTTAAAATTAAACGTGTTAATCGATTGTAAGCAAAACGCAAAAAAGAAAACTCCGAATAATAAACAGTTCGTAAAGGAGCAGAAGTAAAGTCGTCAGCGAGAGAGCCATAAGTCGATGCATATTTCGATATAGGAATTTGCATTTGGTTGATTGGTTTAGCATGATGGAAACAGTGTCCCGGGGGAGACATCCATCACTTACCTGGAAAGATGTGCGAGTCCTGCAGCGACCACACCATTACTACCCCCATACGTCGTTCAACCCGTGACATTTCTTGAATTTTTAAGTAAACGAATAGCCGTAACTGTCTCGCAGCGTATGACGCAGGATAAAACGAACAACAAATTGCATACGTTACCAGAATTTACACCGACTTACGCCTCTTTCGTCTTAAAGTGCAAAAAGGGAAGAACGGAAAGGACGACTTTCGATTTTAGACCAAAATAGTTTAGCAAGTTTCTTATACAGATGTTCTATTTAGAAAACAGTAACGAGCGTATATATTTTAAGAAATAATAAATTGGTTGAAGTCCTTACGACTCATAGTGGGGTAGAATGAATAAATATAATAGAATAAATTGTGGGTATCGACATTGTTTTATTCTATTATATTTAAGAAATAATGTTAGGAGTTTTCTATTTTTTTTAATATAAAGTTAACCAAACTTTAAGTTTTGTATTTAGTGCTATAATAACATACAATATTCAAATAACCTTCAAATTATTATTTCAAGGTTAAATGCATTTTCAATTGTTGATTCTACATTTTATTATTAATTTCAGGTAGTATTACTGATTTTTGTGGTTTATCAGTTAAGAGGGATAATGAAAACAACGTCGACAATGACTGTCTTTGTTCTGATATTCATTTTTCCTTACTAAGCAGTGCTGTTGTACGGAAATAAGTATCCTACCGGGATTTTCATGTTAAGTAGAACATAAGAAATTAACATAGATAATAAGAAAAGGTTTTCAATTGCATATTGGACTAGCAGTCACCGTAAATAGAAGAAAGTAATTTTCTTCTTCTTCTTCGTTGCGCGTTTTAAAGTAGCACAGACATAGAGGACCTACAGCCTAACGTGGGCTTCGAATCGCAAAAAGTGTAAACACTTCTACTCCAGAGAAGATTTAATAAGCCGAATACCTCGCAATTTTCATACCTCACCTTAAAGCACGGTTACAGAGGTAGTATAAATAATTTACATTATTTATCTCTCTCTCAGTGTCATCAGTCATTTGATTGGTTTGTAGCAGACTTCCATTCTTGACGTTTTCTGCTAGCCTCTTTAGTTCAGCATAGCTTTTACTTATTCCATGTATTCCATTCTTGTTCTTCCTCCGTTTTCCGTCCACTCTTCCCTCAATTATGGTTATTAAAAGTTCTTCATGGCGAATTATATATCTTATTAATCTGTCTCTTCTTTTTTTATGTGCTTCCACAGGTTTCTCTCTTCCTGTACTCTTCGTAGTACTTCTTCGTTTGTTATTCTATCCGTCCATATTATTTATACGTTAAAGCATTTCCTGTCTTGATATATGCGTTTGCAAGAAGTTTCACGTAGTCTCAAATCCGGAAGGTGCGGTACTTAATGCGGTAATTAATTAGAATACTGTTTTATTAATTTTTACTTTTTTTTATAACAAAGCTCTTTCAATTGATTTAAATGGGATATTTTAAATTTTTACTATTACAGTTTCAATTAATTGATATTAAGTTTAATCAAAATTAAATTATTTGGTTCTTAGATTTAAGCGAAATGTTTAATTTTATGTAAATGTTTTATTCTGTAAAATAGTGGTACAGTTTACATAACATGCTTACCTACGTTAGGTAGGTATGTAGATAAAATGAAATACCTACAGTATAAACAACATTGTAAATAAAACTCAGGTATGTTTAGAGAATAAAATATTATATTAAAAATAATATCGACAACTAAAACATTTTAAATACTGCTGGAAACAGATTTACATAGTGCCGTTTGCCTACATCTGCGCGACATTCTTCAAGTATCTCTTGTTTCTTTCTACTAAACGTGTCAGCCGACAGAATACGTTACACATACAATGTAGGTCTTGTTTCGTTCGCAGATGTTACTACGACATGCGTCTTTGTCGGAAATATGAATCTGCAAGCAACTAACAAAGACAGAAATGCGTTCAGTTTGTGCTGTGCAAATAAAGCGCTAATCCGAAACTGAAAATTGCTCATCGTAAGAACTATATCCAGAAAGACCTATTCGTTGTATTCGAAAACCTCGGTATTTATAACACTGAAAGAATTTAAATATAAATCGTACAAATTTTCTAATCACCAACAACCATTCGAAGCAGACAAAGAAAAAAGAACAATTTTCTATGGAACTTTTTTAATTTGCTAAATGAACATGAACTCATTTTAAATAAGATAGTTTTTAGTGATGAAGCAACTTTCACAATAAATGGAGAAGTCAATTCACAACATTTTCAGTGTGTATTATAATTCCTCATCTATCCACTATCCATTATCCTGCTAATCTTATTCCTTAGATATTAGTCCTGCACTAACCGCCATTTACAAAATTTAACTCGGTCAGTACACTGGGAAAGTTAACGTATGGCTAGCAATAGTTAAAATAAGCTTATTGGTCCATATTTTATTGATGATAATCTCAATACCGCCCAATTTTTAGAGCTATTAAGGAACGACATCATTCCAGCAATAGAAAACATCGATGATCCGTGGTTTGCGATGGATGAAGCCCCTCCGCTTTCCACGAATGCTATAAGAAACTTTCTAAACGAAAGGTTTCCAGGACGTTGGATAGGGAGATTCGATCCCGTACCGTGGCCCCCGCGTTCTGCAGATTTTTCGTCCAATGAATTCTTTGCTTGGGGATACCTGAAATCAAAAATTTATACAAATATTCCAAACAAGGTATTGATGAATTAAAAGATCGCATACGTACCGAAAAAATAGCTTGAATCCTGACTTTCTTGCGAATGCTGTGCGTGCTTTTCAACACCGTTTAGGTTATTGTTTAGAAGTAGAAGGTAGCCATTTCGAATACTTGTTGTAACTGGTGTTTTTATTTTCATTTCCGTTTTCTGTTATTGATATTTAATGTTTTACAACAATAATCGTCGTTGTTGTTCCACTCATTTTGATTTGTCTATTTAGAAACACCGCATCGAACATAACCTTCATACTAAAATAATTTACTACAATGAAGTTTCTGTGGCTTCTGTTTTTTTTTTTCTGTTTTCTGTATAGTTGGTTGCCTATACAATAGGCGTAATTGATGTGTTCTTTTTACAAGTATACATAGACCAATACATGTACAATGTATAGTAAAAAGAAAAATTCCCTGTCCAGCAAATCCTGTAAAACTTTTCGTATTCCCATGTTGTCCTTCTATGTTCCGTCAGACATGGAAAACCCTATATACACTAAGAACTACCAACATTTACTTTGGTTTTCAGAAAGTGTTTACTGTCACTTATAATTAGCAACATTACCATGTGGAGAATACAGCTTTTTTTTGTAACTTTCTACTTTTTTAAAAGGTGTAAACGAAATGTTATGCTCGAGTTTTAATATTATTTTCTGAAAAGTCACGCGCATTGATCCTTTTTTTCAAAATTGTTTTGTAAGCCTTTTCAGGTACGTAATCGTTCTCAACAAGAAAGGCAAGTTTCCACACACTAGCTCTAACAATGTATTAGAACCTGATCTTGATACGCATAGTGCGGAAAGTTAAAAATTCAATTTCTATTACCACACTCCATAATTCTGGGCGGTTTAATTAATAAAGTAATTAATCTAAACGTGCGAATCCAGGTGTTACAACGAAAAATACACAAAGTTAGTCGCAGTTCCACCCATATAAAGGCGTAAAATATGAATTTAATTAAGTTCTTATTATTTATGTTGATTATATCCTTAAGATAACCGCAATGTTAATGCGAACCATAACTCCCGACATAGGGAACAGTAGTCAAGTGGCACAATAAACGG
>JABXWE010017659.1:0-26238 GCA_014611495.1 Limonius californicus
ACAGATAGGAAATACTACAGTTAAATATATCAATTTATATCTTTCTACAGTAATACTTTCAAGAGTAGAAACTAAAGTTAAACAAACCAGTTAATAGTTATACGAGATATATAATTAAAACGCAACTGAAAGCACCTTTGCAATTGATATAACAGATAGGAAATATTACTGTTACATATATGCATAGATATCTTTCTACAATAATATTTTCAAGAGTAGGAACTAAAGTTAAACAAGCCAGTTAACAGTGATACGAGCTATAGGTATAATTAAAACGCAACTAAAGGCACCGTTGCAATTGATATAACAGATAGGAAATACTACTGCTAAATATATCCATTGTAATTGAAATGACAACTAGGAAATACTACTGTTAAATACATCCATGGATATCTTTCTACAGTAATATTTTCAAGAGTAGAAACTAAAGTTAAACAAGCCAGTTAACAGTTATACTAGCTATATAACTAAAACGCAACTAAAGGCACCGTTGCAATTGATATAACAAATAGGAAATACTACTGCTAAATATATCCATTGTAATTGAAATGACAGCTAGGAAATACTACTGTTAAATATATCAATTGTAATTGAAATAACATATAGGAAATATTACTGTTAAATAGATCTATCGGTACCTCTTTACAGTAATATTTTCAATAGTAAAAACTATAGTTAAACAAGCAGTTAATAGTTATAGGGCCTATATAATTAAAACGCAACTCAAGTCACCATTGCAATTGATGTAACAGATAGGATATACTACTGTTAAATATATCTGTTCCGGTCAAAGATGGTAATTGGACAGTGACGATAATGGCCGGACAATGACGTGAATGTCCATTTTTCCTGGCCAATATCGCTAATGGCCGGGCATTGACGTTATGGCCCGTTGCGGGCGGGCAATGTTGTCAATATTTTCATTTTATGTTCATGTTAACATCCTTGCCCGGTCATTAACGACAATTGCCAAAAATGGCTGGAGAATGTTGATATAGGTATCATGATTATTATTGAAACTATACAATATGTTTTCTTTTATTATTTTTATTTATCAAATGTGCACCGTCTAGGTAGGTGCAAGGTGAAACGATATTATTCACACTTATTAAATCTTACTTGGTAACGTAAGTAGGTAACTAAAAAAAATTAAAAAAAGAATATTGATTTTTCAGATAATATTGAAAGAACTCTAAATTAATCATTCTTGTTGTGGCATGAGAGTGATCTGTGACACTTTGAATTGCAAATTTTCTTCTTTGCGCGACATGCACACTTTTTGTTTTTACACCCGCCCTTGCAGTGACAACGCTTGTACCACTGGCCCCCTAAAATACTATTTTGAGCTGCAACTTCGCTAAGGGAAATTTCTTTATTTTTTGGGGAATCGCTGAGGTTCTCCAGTATGTGCAATATGTGCTTCACAAATTACACAACACAAACACAACGTGGATACCTCTAACATAACCCAACTTTCTATTTTATCATCACTGGCCGCTGTCTAACGGGCAATGACGACATCGCCCGGACGACGATGTTAACAGTACGCTCATATTACGAATTATCAACATTACCCAAATTACATGGACATTAACGTTAGTAACATATCCATTGTAATTGAAATAACAGATAGGAAATACTACTATTAAATATATCCATGGATATCTTTTTACAGTAATATTTTCAACACTAGAAACTAAAGTTAAATAAACCAGTTGATAGTTCTATACGAGCTATATAATTAATGCAACTAAAGGCACCATTGCGATTGATATAACAGATATACTATTACAACTGTTAAATATATCCACGGATATCTTTCTACAATAATATTTTCAAGAGTAGAAACTAGAGTTAAACAAGCCAGTTAATAGTTATACGAGCTATATAATTAAAACGCAACTAAAGTCACCATTGCAATTGATGTAACAGATAGGAAATACTACTATTCGTGGATACCTACCTACAGTAATATTTTCAACAGTAAAAACTAGTCAAACAAGCCAGTTAATAGTTAAACAAGGTACAGGTATTTTTTTAATACAGGCTCAATAATTAAAAAGCAATAAAGGCTAAATTGTAATTGTATTAACAGATTAGTAAATATAACTGTTAAATAGGCCCATGGTTAGCGTTTTCCTGTACTATTTTCAACAATGAACGGTGACTACATTTGCATAAACGTAAACAACCTGCAAGTTTTACTTTCTGGAAGACATATGGTAATGTTATTATGGTTACCTTGAATTTTTGCATTTTAAATCACCAATGGTAGAATGATTTATAGTTCAAACATTAACAATCTATTTATATTGCGAAAGCTAATTTAGTAGACCGCTTGCAGAAATATTGTAGTTATACCCTGTCATTCACTGTGAAAGTAACTTCTGTTATTGTAAACGATTACATACATGCACGTTTATTTAGTTATTTGCATTAATATTATCGTGTAAGGAATTTTACCACTAAAATAAGACACAACAAGTGAACGCAGTAAAGATAGACCACAACAGCACCGTACAACAGTATTTCTGCTTAAATAAAGTGTTTATGTAAAACGACATTTTTTAGATATTACTTGTAAGTGGATCATAAATAATATAATGTTGTAATGAGTAGATTATGACCGAATTATTGATAAATAAATGTTACATCATACATGTGAGAAGTGAAGAAGCACGTTCAAATTCGTGTTGTAAGCAGATCCACACTCATTTTATTTCAAAAATAGGGCTTACAGGAAGAAACAAAACTATAATGATGGAATTGCTATCTTTGAAGGCATTACTTGCTATTATTATATTAAAATGTTGATTCATGTTATTTTCATAAACTTAATCTTAACACTATAATTGGGGAGAGCCACTCCACCATCTTCGGATTATTACAAAAATCGGCGATAATAATAAAAATATTGAGCCTGTATTTTTCCCTAAATGTTAATTTTCTTAGACAAAATACAGAACGTTATGATATTCTTAAATAGTACCTCAAAGCCAATGGAAATTTACTCTTCAGGACACACACATAACCTTATATTATTTGAGAAACAAAAACTTAACGAAATTATATAGCATTTGAACAACGATGACGTATTTCTGGTTTACAGGCACCTTCAGCTATTTATAAATATCAGTAAAATATTCAGTTAACTGTATCGCCTGAAATGTAGCAATGGCACAAAAAATAGAATACACTGTATTGAATAGATTCTAAATTACCGACACGTATAAACTCCATACTAGGATACAATCCTGTAAAAAATACCTATCAGACTCTTAAGTAGCCCTAAAAATTTGTAATTTTAGGGAAATATTTTTACGATGTTCAAATAATATTGAAAAATTTAAATTAACATTTTTTTCCTCCTAGAACCACGTCGAAAACAATGATTTTTTACTTTAAGCAAGACTAAGTAATTTTTTTTAGAATTTAGGGTTTTTCTTGAAAGCATTTCAGTTAAACAAATATATTTGTAATTGTATCCGACTCCTTGTAGCAATTGAAGAATGTTCGTCCTGGAAAATTGGTTTTCCTTCGAATTTCCATGAAACCTCAATTTGACCTTCGCAACACATAAAGGGCAGTTTACAACATACATTTAATTTAATCTTTCCTGAATGGGTTCAAAAGTTCCCAGAAAATCATCTGCTCCTGATTAAGAGGGAGAAACTAAAGGTCAAAAGTGGCCAGTCCAATACTGTCTCGCATTTATATTCCAGCAGATAATGTTTATGCCAAAGTACGATTAGAAATTTAAAAAGATTGGAGTAGGTCTGTTAGTGTGACAACACATGCATAATTGAATCGTTGTGTATGTGCGGTTGATGTGCGGGATCAACGCAAATGTAACCAACTTAACCGTTACAAAAGCTAAAAGCAATCCCGAAGCTTTTGTGGACAGTTTGGAAAGGTCATTTATTACCTGCCAGGTTTCAAGGTGACCCACAAATCAGTGGCAACAAAATAGCGCCCCGTTCGGCTTGAAAAGGTGTCCCATATCGAAGAAAACAACGGATATTGGAATAATGTTCGGTGTTCCTGACACCTCGAACCACCCTTCAAAAACTTTTGACTACGCTGGAAGGAACTGTCTATCAAACCCTTTCTGTGCTTCCAAGATAAGGGTAAATCCAGATTTCGTTTCACTGAAGTTTGATTCCTTTGGCGATTTCCATTTCGTCGACACCCCAAACCGAATCAGGAGACTTTGCAATTGTTCGGCTTGCAGATTGAAAAGGGACGAACCGTAGTAAAGGGCTAGAACTAGCTCATGAATTTTCAGTGTTGATTGAATGTGCTGGTAAATAAAGTGTAGACAATATAATTGTGATAAATTATATTAATTATTAATAATAGGAAACATTTGCTTGGATGTGAACCCTTGACCTTCAGCACTGAAGGTGTGCTAGTTACTTAAGTTAATTCCTTTATTACGTAGTTAGGAAACCAATGTACTAAATTAATTAAAGATTTATATGTTGATGTTATTGGTTTTGTTTTTTTTTTATGTAACTTGCATCTAAGAGGGTGATCTGTTTTTATGAGTGCAAGTTATAGTTGTAATGTTGATTTCGCTCTTTGATATCAGGAAATGTTTATCTGTCTGCGCGTTCGTCTTATAATCATTTACAATCTTTAATCCCATTATATTTCAAAAGTGTGTTAGCAGAAAAACGTTTATTTTTAACGTTTTGTACAAGGTATTTAAAAATTACGCCAACAAGTGGGAGCTTATTCCTGAGGTTAATTTCCTTGAAAACGCTTCGTTACGGAGTTACAGTTCTCTGAAGTTACACCTATATGATGACCTTGTTTGATAACTTCTAACAGCTTTTCTAAATTGACGACAAACTATTGATTAAGAGTATAAACTTTACTGTTAACCATACTGTAATAATAACGTTGTTAGTTTTGTGTATATTTGTATGGAACGTAAAACGTTCTCTGTATTGATCCTAAACCTTGGTAATACCTTATTGATTCTAATTGAAAAATATTATTTTTCAACATTTGTATACTTACCTTCCAAAATTTGTTTACAATTGAAGTTGAAAGGGTGAAAAGATGTAATGTGATTATAGGAAAAAAACGAGGGTTAGTTATTAGCTTAATTGTTAATTGGTTATTTGAATCCACAATAACTTAGTTATTTAGCAGTTTTGATTTACATATTTAACAAACAACATTATGATGTTTATATACATCTTTAAACCTTTTTCGTTACATTTTACACATTACTTATGTTTAACTTAAACACACACAGTGCTCAGTGCATGGGACTGCTGCGCTGAAGGATTATAGGTCCAAGAACATGACATGGGAAACCACCAAAGTACTTCTGCCAAAAACACTTTCTCTGGAGAGGATGTGCAAGACACTTTCCATGGTTCGGATCCCGTGTTAAACAGTGGGTTCCCTATATTTGTGTATATTACTTTACACGCACACCACAAGCTTGGAAGTAAAGGTGACCACGGTCTCTCGAGAGCCAAAATTACTAGCAAAGAGAGAGAAAGAGACAAAGATACAGTTGAACTTTTCCATTTCGAACTCCTATATAGCGAATTTCTCCATTTAACGAATTTTTTAAAATAATCTTTGACAATGGGAGCACTGTTAGCGATATTTTAGCCTCTTAGATTTTTATTTAACGAATATTTTCCAACTTACTTTATCACAGTCATTGGGGATTTTCCAACTCTTTGTGCATTCCATTGACATTAATGAATACACGAAGATTTCTATTTAAGCGTGTACATATAATTTTAAAAATATAATTTGTCGTTGCATTTGCATTCTTGCATAGCGTACTCGTTTTGGTATACGTGCGAACACAGCAACTACAATTTAAAAAAGCATTATAAATATTTCGTTTGCAAGGAGATTGACAGAGCAGTTTTAAA
The DNA here is from genome assembly GCA_014611495.1 of Limonius californicus. Lineage (NCBI taxonomy): Eukaryota > Metazoa > Arthropoda > Insecta > Coleoptera > Elateridae > Limonius > Limonius californicus. The sequence goes on from JABXWE010017659.1 coordinate 5,907, forward strand.
GTGGGTTAAATTAACTTAAAAATTTTACTGTTTCATATACTGAGTTTCTATATAACGCATTTTTTCGCGGTCCCTTGACACTTCAAATGTAGATGCATTTCAAATTTGGGTTACAATTGAAATATCAAGTTAAGGCAATGGATAATTTCCACTTTAAGTTGTACACTCTTAAAAGAGCTATGAGACGTCTATTTTCTTGAAAATGTGTGGTGCGTAGACTAGCGTCAGTGGAAGGTTTTTAAAATGATGATTATTATTTTGGTTATAGAACAAAACCACAACAATTTAATTATATATTCAGGACAGCACACGGTTTTTTAAATCAATGTTTTTGAAAATATTTCATCAATTAGCTATTGGAATGAATGATTATAACAAGAAAATATATTAATAGATTTTGAGATTCTCACTCTTTGAAACCCCATAGCGAAAAAAGGGGCATTTGCAGTTCTTCGACCTACAAATTTAAAAGGAATCTTGAAATGATAGACGAATTCTTCTTCTCTTCTATAGGTAGTTTGCCTGTCTTAAACCATTTTCCTTATATGGACTCTCTCCATCTTTTCCTCGTTCTACCTGCTCCTCCCTGTTGATTTATCTGTCTCTTGCGATTTTAACCAGTTTTTGATTATTCGCTGTTAATGTATGCTCATCTCACTATTTTCTTGTATTACTTATCCACTCGCTTACGGAAGTAATGTTACGTTTCTGCCATATGTTTTCGTTGGCAATCCTGTCTCTTCTTGTTTTGTTGGCTATTTTGTCATTCGTTTTGTGTAGGCTTTGTCTGCTCTAGTTTCTGCCGTGACTGTGATTGTGGATGAAGAATTGTCTACTGTTATTTAATGTGCTGGTAAACAATAGTTAATAATAATAGAAAGACGTCCACTTGGATGGGAACCCTGGACCTTTAGCACTGGTTACTGAAATAATAATTTTGCATTGCCTTATTGCAAAACTGTCCACATACAATTATAATAAACCATCTACATGTTGCTGTTATCATTTGCATATTATCACTATAGTTGACTGCACGTACAATACATGCAATAATCATTAATAATAACATACCAAGAAGATAAAACTTGAGGATATCTTTGTGATCTTTAAACCTATTGTTTCTTAAAAGAATTTCCATGGAAAGAAGCTTATAGTGAGCGATTTGTAAACTTTAGTATATTTACTATTGATCTTTAAACTTTTTACGTCTGCATTGGATTTAACCGGATATACATTTTTATCCACTTGTAATCGATCAAAGTAATAATTATTGTTGTGATATCAAGTTCAAGTATATATTGTAGGCGTCACATGCACATGAGAACTATAAGAAAACAACGTTTGCAAAAAAATCACTAAGATTCGTATTTGAAGGTTTTTTAAAATTGAAATTGAAATTAGACTTTTTGCGTTGTACTATGTACTTTTTACTGTTATCATTTTCTATTGCATATTTTATTACGTGTACAATACAGGCAATAATAACAAGAATGAATTTGATGATATCTTTGTGATCTTTAAACCTATTGTCCCTTGAGAGGATTTCCGTGGAAAGAATCTTATTTTGAGCGATTTGTAAACTTTAGAGATATATTAATCTTTATACTTTTTACATCTGCTATGGATTTAACAGGAAATAGATTTTTATCCACTTATAATAAATGAAAATAGTCATAATTATTGTGATACCAAGTTAAAGTATGTATCGTAGGCGTCAAACGCTACATACAAGAACAGTAAGAAAGCAATTTTTTTGTTAAATATATCACTAAGATTATCATTTAAAGGTTTTTTAATACCATGCTTAATTAATCAAATAAATAGGACGGAACCTCCACCAATTTAATTTTTCTGAACTATAATTACCTAATATTTCGAATTATCAAATTACACTTTAAACGTTTTTTATTTCTAGTTAGCTACAAAAGAATAATAGCTGTGTTTTAGCTCAATGTAATAGGCGTGTTTAGCTTAATTAGCACGTTCAGTAATGGTTTTAAGGACTGTAATTTGCAAGTATAATGTTTCGGGAGCCACCTGACGTAACAACAACTAGATTACAAAACTCAGAACTTTCCCACCGTTATGATTATGTTTCTCCACTTCTTTAGTGCGTACAGAGTATACCAACTGGGCGTTTAAAAATAACCATTTAAATAAAACCTTATTTTTAGATACAAGCTTCCAATTTCCATAATAAACCGAAACTTAAGGGTTTGGACCGAAATGGTTCTACTTTTAGTGACAGTAATAAATCTTTCAGATTTATATTGTCGTAATATTGTTATGAAACATGAAATACTGGAGGTTTATTTTCGGCATGTCTGGTATCTAAAAGTTAAAAGTTAAACTGTTGATGTTTCTCCTCCAGCATGCAGGCGTGTGTTCTGGTTTCTTGTTTCTTCCACCTTGTTGCGTATATAACACTTTAATTTGGCAATTGTGATGTAACATGTAACGTGGTATTTACTCCAAGTATGGAGAGACCAGTTTACTTAATAAGTAGCAGCTGGATTTGACTAGATTTCATTTAATCGATTAGGCTCCGTCTGGAAATCTAGGGCGGATTCATTGTGGTACTCGGAAACTAAACGTAGATAGTCTGGAGACCTCGCTGGAGATACATTTTATGTCAATAGGTCAAAAACAATATGATGATGAGTATGTAAAACGTTTTCAGGTAACTATAGCCTTCCGATGACAGAACTGAAATTTCTATGTAAAATTCCCGATTTTTGTGTAGTTTCTCTTCTAGTATATGAATTATAAATCTACGTTCAGCCTAAATCAATCCGAGCTAAGACCTACATACTCATCTACATGTTTGTTCTGTATAACTTCAGGCAGTTGTTCAATTTGGTATTCATTAAAACCACAGCCTTGACAACAGCTGTGCAGCAAAAACATGTCATTATGTCATTGTGGAACACTCAATTAATACATAATTCTCCCAATATACAGTCTACAATTTATTCTAGCGCATTGCAACTGTTGAATCATCCCCAAAGCTTCACCAAACAAAATATTTAATTCCGGAAATAATTGAATAATTATTTCTTATGGGGTGGAAAATTTTAAGAGTTGAATTTAAATACAAACCAAATTAAATCGTGCATTTCCGCGTTTATCTCAAAGAAAATCGTTATCTGGCAGACTATTATATTTATCACCATCACAAAGAAATGGCTAGAAGTGCGAAACACGCGCTTGAAGATAATGGGCTACTTTTTAGGTTATGCCACTTCTCCTTCGTCGTTCTAAAAAAACTCGTTTTGTTCCAGCTCAACTCAATTACAAATTCTCTTAAGATATTTTACTGGTAGTAAAATAAACATTGTGCAACTTACATGTAATATTTCCAGAATGCAAGAAATTATTGAGAATTTTCAAAATTCAGTACATAATGAGCTCGTTTACCTTCTGATTATTACAAAAATCAGTAGTAGCAACACAAATATTTGATATATATTTCTTTACATGTAGAAGTTTCATCAAGTTATTAAATTAAATAAAAACTGTGAAATTATTAATAATAGGTATCTATTAAATTGGTTTACTAATTTAAATTGCTGTATTGGAATAATTATGAGAGATACACAATTATAACACCAGGGTTCCTTTAAGACAAATGACTTACTCCAACCAAAATATTGCTTATCGAAGTATATACATAACCCCACATTATTCGAGAAATAAGAAATTATAACAATGGACAAATTTTAATAATTATGTCCTATTGGTTATAATTAGATAAACGCTTTTATGAACTTAGTTACTACGTAGCTTAGCAGCCCATAAAGAGCCTTACCCCTCCTTAGGGCTACAATGGCGTGGATGGTGTCTACCCACTTCCCCAACCCTCTCGACTGCCTTCAAAGGGCGATTTACTTTAACCATTTAAATTTTTTGGCTGGTAGCGAGTCTAACAGTTTATAATGGACCTGTACCATCTTTCGCTATGACAGATTACTCTTTCCGATTTGTAGATTTTTTCTCCAGTTTCGGATGTCAAATTCTCGTAAATGTCGTTGTACCTCATCTAGCCATCTTGGTTTTGGTCTACCTTTTCCCATTTTAGACTTTTGCCCTCCAGTTTTACGTTCGTTCTTGCCCCTCGATCCACCTCCGTGATTTCTCCTGGTAATTTCACTTGTGATACTTACACTTTTTAAAATCGCTGTAAGTTTGTACTTAATTTTATTCTTCAACTCCCATTGTCTTGTATCAGACCATAAAAGGTAAAAGACAGGAAAATTTAACAAAAATCGAGGGAAGAAACGAAGGAAGAGGGAACCCCCAAGTAGACGAGAGATAAGAAAAAAGAAACTCGATAATAATGGAAACTGTGAGGGAAATACTAGGGGTGTAAATAATTAGAATAAAAATGAATAATGGTTGATGAAGAATGTAAACAAGTAACAAAAAATAGAAATAGAGCTAGACAGGATATGTTAATAAGTATTATTAAAGAAAGGATAGAACACGTTAACATAAGAAGAAAAGTTGCTAAGAAAACTTCCCGTAGAAAGAAAAACAATATGAATAACAAAAACTGGAAGATATGGAAGAAGCTGCGTATCGGGGCAGTTTTATGGATAGGTAAGCTACCAAGAAAGAGGATTCAACCTAGAACGGTGCTGTAGAGAGATAGCAAGGTAGCAAGGTAATTTAATTAGAAGTAAAGAAGGGGTAATACATAGATAGAGGAAATGCTTTGATGAGCTATTACAGTAATACTAATGATAAATGAAGAGGATCGTATGATGGAAAAAACTACGAACTCAGAATAGATCCACTAACATGAGGAGTTTGAACAGGTAGTAATGGAAAGGAAAAATTGTAACGCCCTAGGACAAAACAACGTAAATATAGAAATGAGAAAATATGGGGGACAACCCACTAGGAGAGAAGTATACTGCATAATAAAAAGTATTTCAGAAGAGCAAAGAATACCACATGCATGGAAAGTAGTCAGTATATGCCTCATCTGTAAGAAAATGATAAAGACCAAATAAGATAAATGAGAATTATAGAGGCATATACTAAATGTTTGATATAAAATCTTAAGTAAGCTACTAGAAAAGAAACTGAACGTATACATGGAAGAATTGGTGGGCCCTTATCAGTGTGGGTTAAGAAAAATAGGTCAACAACAGACCAAGTTTTCCCAATAACACAAACACTATTTATTTATCGACTTTAAGCAGGAGTATAACTCAATAATAAGAAAAGAGATCCTCTCTACAACAGTGTTCAATATTGCACTGGATAAAGTTATACGGAGCTTACCAATAAATCCTGGAGGAACGATTTTCAGACTTGAGCAGTAGGACAAAAAAGATCTAGAAAAGGCTAACAAATATTTTGAAGAAGCAGCATCAAGGCAAGGCCTAATAATGAATATAGGTAGTAGTAGTAGATTATTGGCGAGGGGGGTTGATATGCCCAGCAAGTAGGCTCCTATGGACCCTTTTTACTAACCCCTGGCATCACCTCTCTCTCCCTCACAACCCTCTCTCCCCTTCCCCTATCTCTTACCTCCTCTGCCTCTCTCAGAGCATTCTAATAACTGCCAGGATCTACGTCCATGCAAGGGAGCTCAACCCTGCACTATGAAGATTTGCTTTAATGTCTCAGTCATATTCGCACCTTGCATTCTGCTAGAAAATGGAAGCTGGTTGCCTCCTGCCCTCCATAAGGCTGACATAGTGGGTCGTCCTCTACACTTTGGAGGCTTAGGTGTCTTCTGAGCTTACAGTGGCTGTGAAGACTCCTATCAATAGATTAAGAGTCACTCGGCTTCTACCCAGTAGCCAGACCGCTTTGGATTTTCCTGGTCCGGCTATAAAGAGTTTTGCCTGTCTATATCCCCTGAGTATCCTCCGTTCTTCCTTTAGCCTCACGTGTGCCTATTCGATTAGGGATGACGTGACCTGTTGCCTCGAAAAGCCTGGAAAGGGTTCCGGTCGCAGAGAGGTTTCCCCAGCTTCCAGTTTGGTAAGCTCATCTGCCTTCTCGTTGCGAGTTTTTGAAGAGCTTCTGGACGAGGGCTGACCTCGTCCTGGGTGGGCAAATGGCTTTGAGCGCCGCTTGGCAGTCGGTGCAGATGCACTTGCTCTACTGCTGATATAACCTCTTCTTTCTTTACCACCACTAAGATGGCGTACACCTCCGCCTGGAAACCCGTGGTGAACTTCTCAAGTGCGAAACTTTCTTGTAAGTACCCCCTGGTTCTCTAGGTAAACTCTGCTAGTTACACGCGACCCGTCGGTAAAACTAAATATAGAATTACAACAAGAGGCAGGCAGAAACATGCATGCGTCGAGGAAGTAACAATTAATGGCCAGTGTTTCAAGAAAGTGGATAAGACTTAAATATTTAAGTTCAGTAATTACGATACATAAGAAATTTGTGAAGATGTGAGTTCGCGATGAATGCTAGAATATTAGGAAATAAATCAGTATTAATCAGACTGAATGTAGATGTATTCAGCAGTAACATGATGTTTTACAAGAAAAAAAAACAAATGCTACAGACGTGGAACGAAAAATACTTCTATTATCAACAGTCAACCGAAATACGCGTGGCATCGATAACATATTTTCGGTTTAATTGATTGGCCCTTCGAGATTTATTTACGTACAATTCAATTAACCATATCTTCGTAAATGTACGAATAAAAGTTAAATTTGCCACTATAAAATGAATACATTACATTAGGAAGATTCCATATTCTTAAAAGATTCAAATTCCATGCTAGTTTTTTTCACATGTTTATTAATTGACTATTTACAATCTGTTATAGGATAACATTCAGTAAATTGTTTGGCATATAATAAATAACATGAGGAAGTAATATCCAGTGATAGTACTGAATAAAAATAAGAATGACCAGAATTACTTCTTAAATTGAAACTCTAATCCTGACCGTCATTGTTAAGGTTCTTAACATCTCACAAACAGGCTTTAACTGTCATGACTTCTGAAATAAATTCCGTTACTATTACGAAGAACGGTTCTGTAATAAGGAATGATATCTGTAGGATTCTTTATCTGGTGGTTAAGGCGAGAGATATTTCTTTTAAACGCTGTGAACGTCAAAACAATTTATTTTCTGACTCACAAAATATTTCTACAAAATACCGTTCTGTATATTCTTAAACTTGTTAATAGTTAACAGGGATAATGTTGCATGATGCAAGAATTTTGTGAAAATTATTGACTTTAGAGAGTATTTGGAAAGTTGTCCAAGTGGAAGCATACTCTCAATGGAAAAATTATTAATATACGAGGTGTGGTCAATTGAAACCCATCTTTGCTTTATAAAAAATGTATTCAACAATTTAATTACAAATAATTTCCTTCATAGTTAAGGCACCTAACCCATTGTTTTACTAACCGACGTATACCCTGCTGATAGAATTCTTGTGGCTGCTGATTAAAGAATTCTTCGGCAGCTATCTGTACTTCTGCGTCAGACTCAAAGTGCCGACCTTTTAACGCCGTTTTCGACGGTCCAAAACTATGGAAATCGCAAGGCGATAGATCCGGGCTATAGGGTGGATGCTTTAGAACCCTCCATTTCTTTCGTTGAAGATTTTCTTTATCACATTACCGAAATGAGGCCTAGCATTGTTGTGCAACAAAATAATCCCACGCGTAAGTTTTCCTGGACGTTTCCGCCTTATTGCATGATGAAGCTTGTTCCAAGTTTCATTGTACAGATTTGTAGTGACATTTACTGCAGTATCCTTAAACTCTATCAACAAGGCTCCTTCATGGTCGAAAAAAAATGTTAAGATCACCTTGCCTGCTGAAGATTATGCTTTAAGCTTCTTCGGTAGTGGTGAACTTTAATGTTTCCACTACATCGACGATAACTTACTGGATGGCTCATATTAATGGCACCAAGTTTCGCCACCATGGTGTTCCCTTTTTCAACTCTTTGGTGGATGCCCTTCAGCTAGCTCAGTGATGTCTGCAGGGCGGTCCAGGTAACGGGTCACTTTCCTAACACGTAAACTTCTTTCACTTTTGCTCAATTCGCAAAATAAACACCTAAATGCACTTATTATACGATTTTTTATTATAATAATCAACCCTACCTAGCTAATTATTCTAAATACAAAAAGATCAAAACACGAAAATACAATCTTAAATCTATCTTATCTTCTACTTATATTAACTGCTGGCACAGGGCAAAGTCGCGTCCGTGGTCGATCGTTGGACGGGCTGTGTGGTTCTGTCCTGAGGTGGCTGGCAATAGATAGTCCGATCGAGTCCTGGTGGAATTGGATTCATACACACGTTTGATCTCGCACTGCCGCACGCGAAAAACACTTATTGCGCGTCGACTTCTTCGCCAACCCAATGCTATTTATTCGCTTTTGTCGCTAAACCCACAACCTGTGACCAGGGGTGGTTTTTCTACGTTGGTTCTCTTCGGCCACTTCCTGCCGTCTGCCTCCACTTTTCTTGTACACCCTCACTCTTCCGGCTACTCTCTTGCCTCTTTGCGATCCTGCCTATGCCCTCAGACTACTTGGATGGTCCGGCGTTTCCGACCGGAACAAAAGGTCGACCCCGCCGCTCGGACGCCTACCACTGGCCGCTTAACTCAACCATTGTGCCAAATGCAGATTTACAAGCCGCTAAGTGCATTTGAGGTTACAATGAGGTGATCTTCCAAGAAACCCAGCAGCTAGAAAAGCTGACCCATTACAACCAGCAACTATTGACAGAAGATAGTCATCACCATTTTACCTATAGTCTGTGAGGTATTGCAGAGATAAGCCAATTCGCAAGCATTTTTGTTTATTAGACAAGAGACGAGGAATCTACTGCGAACAAACTTTGCTGTAACCCAGATTACGAACAATACTGTGGACAGATCCTACACTCGCACCATAATTTCTGAAATTTCTCTAATTGTAATTCGACGATTTTCTCTAATAGGGCCTTCCATACAGGCCATATTGTTTTCGGTTAATGCAGTACACCGTGCACCTGGTCGCGGCTCATCCATAGTCCCCTCTTTTCCATTCTTAAATTTTCGGCGCCATTTCTTCACAGCTGGGTACGCAACACATGCATTTCCATTCACTGCTTGCATTCGCTTATGAATCTGCCATAACTGCACACCCTCACCGCATAACAATTGCACGCTGATCAAACTTGGACGAATTTCCAACAGCAAACGCCATTTCAAAATCGAAGTTCTAAAAATCAAAATCAAATTCAATCGCCAGAAACTTATTAATGTGTTGTTTAGAAACGCTGCTGATATTAACAAACGTCATTTGAATTATTGCATATAGAATTTGTTTTCAAGGCTAAATTGATCAAAGATGGACTTCAGTTGAACAAGCCTCGTATAATGCAATAGCTCAAACACACTTGTGTAAGTGGAAGGAGAGCCTCACGTGGCAAAATTACTACAATATAATGCACGAGTGGCAGGACACCAGCAAATGGCCAAATTACTGAAGCAGAGCTCAACATTCAAACACGGCTATCCACCAGAATTAAAGAATCCTATCTGAAGTACGTTGGGCACATAGCGAGACGAACCAATGACATGGAAAAACTAACTGTGGAAGGCAAAGTCATTGGAAGACGACCAAGAGGAAGATCGCCCAACCGTTGAATAGATCAGATGAAACCAATAACAGGTCTTGTGTTACATGAAGCCACCCAATTAGTCCAAGACAGAACACAGTGGAAAACAACAATAAAGAGAAGATTACATTAGATAGTGTCACCATGCCCTTATAGGGCAAAGGACTGAGGAGGAGGAGGAATGTTGCAGCACAAAAGTACATACCTCTAAATGCAATTGGATGGACACTGAAGAGCCATAGTTGGAAAGATTCCATGCCTCCTGCAGAGTGATTGTAAAAGTTACGCAAAATGCAATAATTAAACAGATCGTTGTCTCCCGACTATCACATTTCGTGATACAAACAAAAATTTTAGAAACATTACCAATTAACTGGAAACCTCAAGTCTTGTTAGGTCAATAAAACTCAGTCAGTTAGAAGTAATGACTGAATAATACACATACATCCGAACTTCAATATCGTGTTGTCTTCCTGTCGATTCTTATTGTTATTAAATTTGAAAAAGCAAGAAATTAAAATCTTCTTTACTGTGTAAATTGTAAACGTCTTGCAGAATACATATCTTGAGTTACACCAAGCAAGCAAACATACAACACAGGTAAATACCGAGAATGCAAATTGCTTGACAAACTTTCTTTACTCATCGCTTTTCAGACCTCAAATCTCGTATTTCACGCCAGCTGTCTTTCACCTCTTGCAAAACAAAGTGTGAATATTACGATTTATGCGTCCGAGACATAATAACGTGTAATTTTACTGCCGTAATTTTATTACTTTCTCTACGGCCAGCAGAATGACTTAGATAATTGCTTGTAAAAACGTGTTTAAATTCTTCGGCGAAGAGCCTCGCACGGATTTAGCACCTGTCTCGGCTTCCAAACTCCGCTTTAATCTTCTATTTGTCGAAGCTCGAGCTCACCTGTCGAAAGTTTATTCAGGAAGGCATTTTAACTCACTGTATATTTCCAACTTAAAGTTGAACGCCTAAGATGGACAGTCGAAGCTTGCCGATTAAATTAATTCCTGTAGGCTCATTACGCCTCTGTATAAAATCTTCGGTAATCCCAGATTAAAATAAAATTACTTTTCCTTCAACAGTAATTTTATTTCTGTTTAATTAATTTAACATTTTGAGTGAAGTATGTCTTAGGCCGAAAGGCATCAAACAGGCCTAGTAATTTAACATTCTACTTTGGTAATCCATTACGCCCTTAAATAATCTGATTATCCTACATTATCCTGAGTTTCAAATGTGAATGTTTCACATACCATTATTTTGTAAGATGCCCTTTAGAACGTAGCACCCTACGGCTGTAAAATAAAGCAGGCCCCTTTACATTAGATTTTCTAATTTAACTGCGACCCTGAATTAGAATCCTCAGCACTCCCTTTAAGCGAAACTATAAATAATCCTGTTATTCGACATTTTCACGCTCTTAGGTTGCAGCTCTTAAAATATGCTTAAATACTTTATATTACATTTTAATGCTTAATTGTACCCCTAAATGTAATTATTTTGTTCCATTTATGAATAATTATGGTTTAAATACTAAGATATATTTTATTTTTTAAGTAGATGCTTCCTTCAGCTTCATGACAAAGCTGCAGCCTCTAAAGTATAGCAGCTTACCATACATTTTATCTATTATTTATTTCACATATAATATTTAATTTCAGCCCTCAATTGCATAGTCTTCTGTTTTGTGGCCCTTAAGTTTATAATTTTGTAAGCTAAGGTTCTATGCCCTTAAAACAAGCCAGGGTATTTATACAGGGTTGGGATAAAGTATGGAACCAAGTAAATATCTTTTAAACGAAAAGAACGATATTTATGAAAATTTGCAGGCAAGTGCAATGGAACAAAATGCATCTGATGTAAATTTTTTTGTTAATAATATACTTCCGGTTTAACCGGAAATGCCATCAACTTCTTTAATTTAAATGGGACACGCTATATATTTTTACAGATTTTGAAAGAGCTTGTTATTTTGAATTCATACATACTGAGTTTAGTGTAAAAAAAATTGTAAAAACGAGGAATATAGCACTTTAATCAACCTGCTTTGAGTTTTTTGCATTAGAGCAAAAAACTATTTAGATAAACTAATTGATGTTGTTTGTATGCATAGTAATAAATAAACAAGTACTGTTTAGTACGTCTTTTGTTCTCCAAGTGTCAAATTCTAATTGACGGAATTAAATTTTACAATTTAGAATGGTTCAATTAAGTGAAAAAGAGCGTATTGAAATTTTAATGATGATCGGTTATGGTGATCGTTTTAGAACTCATGAAGAAGTGTGTCATATTTTTAATAATTTGCATCCGGAGAGCAATCCTATATCACGCTCAACAGTAACTAAAACATTACAACGTTTTAATACAACTGGGATGGTACAAAATTTGCTAAAACCTGGAAGACCGCGGACTGCAACGAACGAAACTGTTAAACAAAATATTGCAATCGATTTAGAAGAATCACCTCAAACTTCCACCACAAATTTGGCACTAAACAATGGTATCAGTCGACGTTCTGTAGGAAAGATATTAAAAAGTGAAAAGTATCATCCGTATAAGGTACAGTTGGTTCAAGAATTGTCAGACGATGATTTTGACCGACGGCTGGAATTTTGCGAACGGCTAATGGACATCTGTAATGTCGACGGAAATTTTGCTTCTAACATAGTTTTTTCCGATGAGGCAACTTTTTGTTTAAATGGAACAGTTAATCGCCATAACTCAAGGTATTGGTCAAATGAGAATCCTCATTGGATTCATGAAGCACATACCCAGCATCCACAGAAGTTAAATGTTTGGATGGGAATTGTCGAAAATAGGCTTATAGGCCCATTTTTTATCGACGGAAACTTGAATGGTGACAAGTATTTGGATCTACTACATAACGAAATTATTCCTGCACTTCAACAGAATGGGCAATTACCACAAAATGTTTGGTTTCAACAAGATGGAGCACCTCCCCACTATGATAAGACGGGTTAGGGATTTTCTGGATGCGAATTTTCCAAATCGATGGATTGGACGTAGAGGATTCATAGAGTGGCCTGCTCGTTCTCCGGATCTTAGCCCGTTAGATTTTTTTCTTTGGGGTTATCTAAAATCACGTGTTTACGTTAGACGACCAACAAACTTACAGGAATTGAGACAAAGAATTATTGATGAATGTGAACTAATACGTGGAGAAGTCTTGGAAAGAGTGACTCAAGAATTTGTTAATAGGATGGCATATTGTCAGCAAGTAAACGGCGAGCATTTTTAACATTTGAAGTAATTTTGTTTCTCATTATTCTAAAATAATGAAATGTACACCTATTGTACAACTAACAGTGAGTTATTCCTCGTTTTTACAAATTTTTTTACACTAAACTCAGTATGTATGAATTCAAAATAACAAGCTCTTTCAAAATCTGTAAAAATATATAGGGTGTCCCATTTAAATTAAAGAAGTTGATGGCATTTCCGGTTAAACCGGAAGTATATTATTAACAAAAAAATTTACATCAGATGCATTTTGTTCCATTGCACTTGCCTGCAAATTTTCATAAATATCGTTCTTTTCGTTTAAAAGATATTTACTTGGTTCCATACTTTATCCCAACCCTGTATATTCTATTTTATTGTAGGCCTCAACTACGAAATTAGTTATTAAATGTGTAATTTAAGCTGCCCCTAAAATTTCTTATTTTAAGGCCTCGGCCCTTTAAATATGCCAGCTTACTGTATATTCTACTTTATTTATCATGCCCACTTCTACATTTTAATTCTAGACCTCAATTACGCATATTCTGTTCAATGCCCCTTAATTTTATAAATATGTAAGCTAAGCTACTTCTAAAACTTCTTAGGTTAAAGCTACAGCACTTAAATTAAGCCAGCTTGGTATACATTCCATTTTGTTCATTATATCCACTTCTAAATTTTAATTCTAAACCTCAACTACGAATTACTGTAACTGACGGTCCTAAATTTTATAAATGTATAAGCTAAGCTCCTTCTAAATCTTTTGGAGCTGCAGCCCTTAAAATAAGCCAGCTTCCACTTTGTTCATTAATCCCACTTCTAAATTTTAATTCTAAACGTCACCTATGAAGTATTCTAACTGAAGGTTCTGAATTTTATAAATGTACCTACAAGCCAGCTTCCACTTTGTTTATTAATTCCACTTCTATATTTTAATTCTAAACCTCACCTGTGAGTATTGTAACGGAAGGTTCTGAGTTTTATAAATGTACCTATGTATAAGCTAAGCTCCTTCTAAATCTTCTGGAGCTGCAGCCCTTAAAATAAGCCAGCATCCACTTTGTCCATTAATTCCACTTCTAAATTTTAACTCTAAACCTCAACTATGAAGTACTCTAACTGATGGTTCTGAATTTTATAAATGTGCCTACAAGCTAAGCTCCCTTCTAAATCTTTTGGAGCTGCCGCCCTTAAAATAAGCCAGCTTCCACTTTGTCCATTAATTCCACTTCTAAATTTTCATTCTAAGCCTCACCTGTTAAGTATTCTAACTGAAGGCTCTGAATTTTATAAATGTACCTATAAGCTAATCCCCTTCTAAATCTTTTGGAGCTGCCGCCCTTAAAATAAGCCAGCTTCCACTTTGTTCATTAATTCCACTTCTAAATTTTCATTCTAAGCCTCAACTATGAAGTATTCTAACTGATGGTTCTGAATTTTATAAATGTGCCTACAAGCTAAGCTCCTTTTAAATCTTTTGGAGCTGCCACCCTTAAAATAAGCCAGCTTCCACTTTGTCCATTAATTCCACTTCTAAATTTTCATTCTAAGCCTCACCTGTTAAGTATTCTAACTGAAGGCTCTGAATTTTATAAATGTACCTATAAGCTAATCCCCTTCTAAATCTTTTGGAGCTGCCGCCCTTAAAATAAGCCAGCTTCCACTTTGTTCATTAATTCCACTTCTAAATTTTCATTCTAAGCCTCAACTATGAAGTATTCTAACTGATGGTTCTGAATTTTATAAATATACCTACAAGCTAAGCTCCTTCTAAATCTTTTGGAGCTGCCGCCCTTAAAATAAGCCAGCTTCCACTTTGTCCATTAATTCCACTTCTAAATTTTCATTCTACGCCTCACCTATGAAGTATTCTAACTGAAGGCTCTGAATTTTATAAATGTACCTATAAGCTAATCCCCTTCTAAATCTTTTGGAGCTGCCGCCCTTAAAATAAGCCAGCTTCCACTTTGTCCATTAATTCCACTTCCAAATTTTCATTCTAAGCCTCACCTATGAAGTATTCTAACTGAAGGCTCTGAATTTTATAAATGTACCTATAAGCTAATCCCCTTCTAAATCTTTTGGAGCTGCCGCCCTTAAAATAAGCCAGCTTCCACTTTGTTCATTAATTCCACTTCTAAATTTTCATTCTAAGCCTCAATTATGAAGTATTCTAACGGATGGTTCTGAATTTTATATATGTATCAGCTAAACTTCTTGTTTTGGGACCCCAACTCATAAAATAAGCCCACTTACTATATATGTATTCTATTATTCCACGTCTAAATTTCGTGTAGACTGCAACAGCAGAGTATTCTGTATTACGGCCCCTAATTATAAGTGTGTAAACTTAGCTTCTTATAATTTCAGAGCTGCGGCCCTTAAATAAACCAGTTTAATTCGTATTCTATTATAGCATTTGGAATATTTTAAATATGTTTAAATGTATTTTGTATCACATGATTCGATTAAACGTTTCAATAATACCATCACACGTATAGGCACTAATATAAACTAATGTAATTTTTATTAATAGCAAGTTGGCAACACAATTCAAATCCGAGCCCTCAATTATGAATAATTCTGTTTCATAATTCATAATGTTGTAAATATTTTACTAAAATACTTTTGAAATTGAATGCATCATAGCTGTAGCTCCTAAAATAAGTAAACTTAATATATATCCTATATAGTTCTTCAGTTTTGCTTTTAAATTAGAATTATTAGTCTTAAAATTAAGATTGTTTCTTGTATAACTCCAAATTTTGTTGTATTTTAAATTAGTCGTCTCCTAAAAACGAACTTTCCGGGGATGTAGCCCCTAAAATAAGCTGACTATCTTGCTGCTTTATTATGACATTCAAAAACTAGCTCAAATTCGAATTGCGGGACTTAACTAATAATAGTTCTGTTTTTAACCATAGTATTCTTATATTATTTGAGATAGGCAACCCCTAAAATTTAACTCACAAGGACTATAACCTATAAAATAACCCATATTCCTTTATATTTTGGGATGTAATTACGGTTCTAAATTAGAGTAGGTAGTTAACTATAAATTATTCTGTTTTATGGCCAATAAATTGACTACAAATGTAAACAATTCTGCTTTATAATCAGTAATTTTATTATATTTCTGAGCTGTGTACACGCTGTAGCCCTTGAAATAAGCTAGGCTTATTTGATATTACATTACTCGTCTAAATTACAATTATCGACGTCTACTCTAAATAATTCCACTTTATAACCATTAACTGTATTCAATTTTTGAGCTGTGTGGGCTTTAAAGATTACTACGCCGAGGAGCAGCCCCTAAAATAACCTATTTAGGTTACTTTGTATTTTATTTGGCTATTACACCGCGCCTATAAATTAGTATTATTAGCTTTAACTGAAAATAAATATATTTTACAGGCAATAACTCTCTGACATGATTCACTTGTGCCTCCTCTAAAGCTTAATAAACCTAGATCTCAGCCCTTAAAGTAGGCTAGGTTATATTATATTTCATTTTAAGATTTATCGACCTCAAATTTTGATAATAGTTAATTCTACTTTATAACTATTGTTTCTATTACATTTCTTAGTTTACATGCCGTAAAACTTACACACCCAGACAGTAGCCCCTAAAATAAGTTAACCAACTCTATAAAGTATTTTGAAATTTTGTTGTGATTTTAAAGTAGACTTTACAGAAAAAAACTATAAGTGACTATGCTTTATAATTTTTTTACAAACGGGTCCCAAAGTTTTTCAAACCTAGGTCGCAGCTCCTAAAATAAGCTAGCTTATTTTATATTTCATTCTGGTATTTTACCACCTCAAATTAGGATTATTCGTAATTATACTTTATAGGCAATGTTCCTATTACATTTAATTACACTTTATAGGCAATGTGCCTATTACATTCTTCGTAATACTTTCCTGAAGATTCACCTCATACAGAAGCCCCTAAAATAAGTTAACAAACTTTATAATGTATGCTGTAACTTTAAAACAGACTGAACAGCCACAGCTGTAATTAACTGTGCCTTATAACCAGTAAATGTTTTACATGTTTCCGTTATGCGCCCCTAAAGTTTAACAATCCTAGGCCGCATCGCCTAAAGCTTAACAAGCTTAGGCCGCAGCCCCTAAAACAATCTAGGTTGTATTATATGTATTTCATTCTGATATTTTAAAACGACCCCAAATTAGAATTACCTATACATAATTCTACTTTATGAACATTATTTCTATTACATTCGTACTTGTTCATCCCCTAAAGCGTACAGATCTTTAAAATTTGCTTAAAAGCTTAACACATCTAAGCATCAGCCCCTAAAATAAGCAGCTTATTTTATATTTCATCCTGGTCTTTCACAATTACGAACAACTTGAATTATAAATATGTAATTGTGATTGGTTGCCAATATTCGTATTACATTCTTAGTTGTGCATTCCGTAAATCGTACACACGCAGGCCGTAGCCCCTAAATAAGGCAGCCTACGTTATATTTTATTTTGATATCCCGCTGCCACACTAAAGCAGAATTATTGGCCATAACTGTAAGTAATTCTGTTTTATAGTCAATATTGTTTTACTGGTTTGAGTAGTACTTCCCCTACAACTTAACCCATGTAGGTGCTGCCCTTAAAATAAGCCAGCTTACCTTATACTTCATTCTAATAGTTCACAGCAACCTTAAATTAGAAGTATAAGTAATTCTACTTGTTAGTAACATTTTGTAGCTGTGTGTGTGCAAAGTGAACGCATTCAGGCAGTAGCCCCTAAAATAAGCCAGTTGCTCTATATTCTAGTTGGATTTGAATTTGCTCCCTTACCTAAGGATAATTCTATTTTATGGTACATAATTTCAAATCAAGTGTGCTTCTAGAAGTTAACGCCTATCGGCTATAGTCCATAAAATGTAATCTCACCTTCCTTATAGGTAATGTAAAAACCCAGATCTGGGTGGCTTTTTAGATAAACTAATTGGTATTGTTTTAAAAATAAAACAGAGCGGTTAAGGAATTAAAAACTCTATAAAATTTAAGGACTATACCGTGTCAGATCCCTGCATATAATGGACGTACCATACAAAAGAGATTTAGGTAGGCACTTAATTTCTAAGCTAGGAATGTTCTTTGTTGTCTAAAATAGCGGTTCGAGCATCACGGATGCTGTTGCAACCGTGGTTGAGCAATGGTGGTTTAAATTACCACTTAATGGTTATAACATTAAATCTGCAATCACACTTATAAGTACTTCTGCAATATTAAATGCCAGAAATGGCGCTTTAATAAAACACCACTTCCTGCTTTAGTCAATCATAGAAAAAATTATTTTTCTTATAACTTTTATTATTATTCGTAAAAAATTGATGATTTCGATTTTTCTTGAATACTGTGTGTTGTGCTATGGATGCTAACTTCTTAATATTTTTAAAAACTGTAGCCAAAATTAACAATTACAACAGATTCTTTATATCTAAATATGATTTTTCCACTTTCGACATATATTTATATTCTCATACAACAAACAGTTTACTTTACGAAATAGTAACTCCATACTGGAATCAGTCGAAATTGAAATATTGGAGCTCTGCCATCCAGAACGCGACACATTGTATAACCCGTTTTGCAGTAGAATAGAATACTCCAACTTTCTGGAAATCAGAATCGATCTCTATGCAGAAGTGGGATTACACAACGGAGGCCGTTTTGGCGCAGTACAACTGCCAAATTTTTAAATTGCAATTGACTGTAACAAGAATGCATGTTTACGTGTTCAAAATCAGCAGCCCAAGAGACGGGTTTTTAGTCGTTTGACCTGCAAGGATGTGGAAGTATAAATCACGTAACGGTGGTATAAAAAGCTAAATAATTTTAGCTGTAAGGTCTCTTTATATATTTTTTCGTTGGCTATAAATCTTGCAATTTATGTAATCAAGACGAGTCTTCAATATTTCAAGGTAAAATTATAGGCGTGGTGTAATAAAAACCGTATAATCAATTTAATAATAAATAATCGGTGGTAGATTTGAACAGGATGGTATTTTTTTTTAGATTTAATGATTATACAAATTCTCTTGAAATCCTTGGCATAGTAGTAAATAATTTCATGCTCCATTACACAAAATAGTTTGCTTACATTACAATGTTATTGTTTTGCACGGTATGCTTATATACAGGATGTTCTGGCCACCATACTGCCCGATATTATGAGATTTCAAAACAGTATTTATGATATGAAGACGTGTTACAGATATTTTAATTATAGTAGTAAGCAGTGGAGAATCTAAGCATAAAATATACTACTTGATTGTATTTCTGGTCACACGGGCCTTATAATTAATATCCTATATTTTTATATTAAATTTTATTCGTTTCAAAATGATCTTTTAGATCTACTTTTGGAATTATGCTAATTCTGTTAAGCGACAATATTAAACACAAACTAAATTCGAAAACTACTACTGTAAATAACTGAATTAGCAAAACTATTTTCTGTTTTCAATATCTGTCACAGGCAAGCCATACAATATTATCCAAATTATTTAAGAGTTTGAAGAGACCCACAATTTACTTTATACCTGGTTATTCTATGAAGGAGGCGGCCGTGAGCTAGAGGTTTAGCGCGTTTGACTTCTAAGCTGAAGGTCCTGGGTTCAATTCCCTGTACCGGAACATCGAATTTTTAAGGGCCGTTCTCCCTCGCAAGGCAATGACAAACCAGCGAGGTATTCTGCCTAGTAAATCTCCTCTGGAGTAGAAGTGTTTATACTTCCAACGGTTCGGAGCCCACGTTAAGCTGTAGGTCCTATATGTCTGTGTCACTGTAAACGCGCAACACAGACATAGGAGAGAAGATCGCTACATCTCCTACTAATATATTTGAAAACTTTATGTTCTGAAATGGTAATTTAATTATTATTTGCTTACAAATAAAATTTACAATATCTAATATTTAGAAAATTTCAAATTTGAACTATAATTTTTGCAAAATTTACACTTTGAACTGTAATTGTTACAAATTTAAGATTATAACTGTACTTTTTACAAAATTTACAATTTGAACGGTAATTTTAACAGCATTTACCACTTAAACTGTAATTTTTACAAATTTAAAATTAGAACTGTAATTTTTTATAAAATTTATAATTTGAACTGCAATTTTTTCACAATTCACAATTTGAACTGTAATTTTTACAAATTTAAAATTTGAACTGTAATTTTTTATAACATTTACAATTATTGAAATGTAATTTTTTGCAAAATTTACAATTTGAATTGTAATTTTGACTAAATTTACAATTTGAACTGTAATTTTAACAAAATTAAATTGTAATTTTTACAAAATTAAGAATTTGAAGACTAATTTGTACATAATTTTCGATTTATACAGAGGGTATTAAAATTTGCAATTTATACTATACATATAAGCAAAATTTACATTTATTAAATTTTTACGTAT
>JABXWE010017662.1:0-30107 GCA_014611495.1 Limonius californicus
TTACAACAATTCTTCCTCGTATTTTATGTAAGTACCCTAATACAGCGATTTTAAGAACCGCTGCCCTAATTGGTATCATAGATACTGAATCATTAATATAGCCTTATTTCATATTTTTCTCTTCCGTGGGAGTGACAATCTAATAGTGACTCAGCGTTGTTGCCGCTGCGGTTGGGGACACATGCGAGGGGATGAAATCATGCCTTCACCAAATACCGAAAAGACTTTTTTATTATTTTAATACCAGAAAACATAGGTATGTCTCGAGTGTCTTGTCCTTTATATTTTTTTAATCATTGATTCGGCATATGGGATTCCTATCCCATAAAAGCAGTAGCCATGAGCTTTTGCATTTGGGGGAATCCGCATTCTTCCTGCATTGATTGTATCAGGTTTTGTGTAGAAAATTCAAGTCTCATCGTCAGTCATAATGTGATTCAGGTACTCATCGCGATCCGTTTCATAGCGACGCAGAAGTGTCAGTGAAGAGGCCATTCGCTGGTTCTTGCGAATACCAGTCAACACCCTTGGCACCCACCTCGCACAAAGTTTGTGGTACTGTAGTGTGTTCGTGATAATTTCATATAGTGCCGTACTTGAATTTTTAGGAAAATTTGCCGTCGTGTCCGAAACCATAAAACGCCGATCTTCGCGAATTTTCTGGTTTACTTTTTCCACAAAATCGTCATTAACAACGGAAGGTCTCCTACTTCGTTCCTTATAGTGCACGTTTGTTCGGTTGTCTCTAAAATTCCTACACCAATGTTCCCTCTTTCACTTATGATGTCTAGGCCATAAACCTCACGTATTGGACGGTAAATTTCAGTCGACTTTGTTTTTATTTTTTGCGTGAAGTAAATGACTCAATCGTAGTGTTCATTTTATTATATAACTGAATACGACCGAACCACGGTAAAGTGACGTGCGGTACATTGATATTGTACACAGCCGTTAAAAAAACTTTTAAATAGTAGATATTTAGGTTTTCTTATTATACATTATGAAGTGTTTAGTGGGAGGGGGAAGAGAAGGTGGCGCCCTTCAACGGAACTGCTCTAGGCACCCGATATGAAGTTACGCCACTGGTAACATGTATTATACAGAAACTGAGAAGGGAAATACGCTCGACTTCGTAATTCAATGACGGCACACAAACTAAATCAAATCCCTTCATATTCTATTGAAGTTCTACCACACTACATTTTGTAATATCTTGTTCAAAAACAAAATTAAACTGCTTATAAAAATATACAGAAAAACGTCCAACTCTCTTTCAATATTAACTCATTTGTATTCTGTGGCTTATATTCGTAATTGCAATTTTAATTTTTCAAGTGTAACCAGTAAAGCTATGTTTTGAGTTAGTGGCGAATGATTTCTTACTCGAACTGCTTATACTTTTCTGATAAGGAAAATTAATAAAACACACGAGCGAATGCATCAATCTTGGAGGCACTGTGAACGGCAGCAAAGTAAAAAACAACTGGAAAAACCGCCATGCTTTATTGCAACGAGTAATCGATCCGCATAATTGGTTGCGCAGAAAGTAATCGCAAATAGGTATTGTATAATAATTAATGAGCGTAAGGTATAAATATATTTTTTACTATTACACCAGCATTACTTAAAGACATGCGCAAAATGGGAATTGGAATTTGAAAAATTCTTAGCTTTACAGTTTGAATCAGCATAAGCGAGATAATAAAGGAATATGGGGATTAATAATAGAAATTGCAGCATAATGAGAGCTGACCCATTTTTAGCACATATTTCATCTTTTTGATGCAAAAGTATAAAAACAAATTTATATATGTATAATCGCTGTCAATGCACCAAATTAGGAGTAAAATGAATAAGTGGCTACGTACCCATTATACGGATTTAGTACAAAAATACGGCTCAAAGGTTGAAGGTCTAGGTGGCAAATAGATTGTACAATCAAAATGAGTCAACAAGCGCACAGCAACGGGTACATACGATTTACTCGATTACAATGCTTGCTGGAATATCGATCGCGGCATCGTTTTTTAACACTATTCGAACGAAAATTGTAACACACCACCAGGTGACGTTTTAACATGTACTAAATTCACCCAATTGAATTCTGGTGAGCTTTTGTTTTCTAATCCGATATGATAACCTCAACAGGTCACTTTGAGCTGTTCCATGCCCGAGATCGTTCTTATATTCATACATTTTTGAAGGTGAACTTGAAAGCAAACCCCGTTAAGTATACATTGCGAGAACATAAAAAAGAAGAAAAACACCGAAATTCCCCTCCCAAACGATCTTCCACAACTTTTTATTTATACTTTAAGGTTTAATATTAGTATTCAAATCCGTTCTAAATATTTCTTGAACCACACACTACATAGTGAAATTAAGTTGAGGACGTCTTTCTCTATGGAAGGATTGTATAATCATTGTTCGGTTACTATTTATCCCCTTTGAAAGATTAAATGTTATTATACATACAGGAATGTTTTTTTAGTATACATTGCCTATGTATACTTTTAAAAAGAACACGTCAATTACGCCTATTGTGTGGGCAACCAACTATACCGACTAAACGTCACGGTAGTTGTGAATTATTTGAGTATGAAGGTTATGTTGATGCAGTGTTTATATTAAATAAGTATTTCACCCTGTATATAGGACGTAAATGATGACTTATTTGTTAAATACAAAACTCGACAGGGTGATGTTTCTGTAAGGTCCGTGAACATTGTACTTCCTTTGTACAACAAAAATATATCCGCGGCAAAGTGGTGTAATGGTCAACATAGGTGCCTTCCAAGGAGTTGATCCGAGTTCAATTCCCGGCCATCGCAAACTTTTTTTAATTATTATTTTTTATTATAACTATTAATTGTGATTTCTTCAACGTAGCATAAAATATTTAATTTCATTTCTTCGGTTAAAACGTGCTTACTTTTAGTTCTTATTTTATGGGAATTTATTACGCATCCCTCTGATTTAAATTTTCTAACAATTGTTTGTATGGTTCGAATACAAGCAATAGGCCTTTCTGGATATTTTAGTGAAAACAAGTTTCTCACAGTTCTTAAGCTGTTACTATTCTGATACTACATTAGAATTTCCACTTTTTCGTCTTTACTGTACATGGTTGTATAAAAAACGCAAGAAGACATTAAATAAAGACTAATTCTATTTTTTAACATTGAATTAATTTGATTGTTTTGGCCACAGCATGCTTTAGTTTTCTGTGTAGTTGGT
This sequence comes from Limonius californicus, assembly GCA_014611495.1. Taxonomy (NCBI): domain Eukaryota; kingdom Metazoa; phylum Arthropoda; class Insecta; order Coleoptera; family Elateridae; genus Limonius; species Limonius californicus. The sequence continues at coordinate 3,238 of JABXWE010017662.1, forward strand.
TGCCTACACAATAGCCGTAATTGACGCGTTCTTTTTAAAAGTATACATAGACAATGTACACTAAAAAGAAAAATTCCCTGTATACGGTGTAACACGTCAAATTAAAGTCTCTCAAAATCTTTACTTCTGGCGCAAACAAAACTTTAAAATCGATTAATTCGTTCTAGAAAAAGTTTGCTAAGGCTGCTTTCCTTCGAAATTGATATTATTGTTTACCCCGTTTGATATTTGTTTACATAATTCAATTCTTCTGTCAACATCGGCTTCATGTAACACCTGGTGAATCTAGACCATAGGTTCTCAAACTTATTTCGTTCACCGCCCACTTTGAGAATAAAAAATTTTCTAGAGCCCCCCAAAATTTTTTAACTTACCATCTGTTGCGCATCTTAAAAACAGCTATTGCAAATATTATTTTTAAACGTGCCATATCATACGGATAGGATAGATAGGATATGGCCCATATCCTATTTCTGAGTTCAAAGAAAAATTTTTCAATGAGAGCAATTAAAACGCATACTTAATCATATTTAGAAGTATTTTTATTAACATTAATTAAAAGAAAGCTTTGAATTTAAAACATATCTAATGTGAAGGATGAATCTGATGCACTTTAACGAGTTTGTTAATATCAGGCTCGAGTATACTTAAAAACAACCGTAAGTCGCCGCGTTTAGTAACATGCAGCCGATTTCTCTTTTTAGTTAGCAACGTTGCTACAGCACGAAAACCACGTTCAGACAAATACGACGATGGGAATGCTATCAAAAATCGTTGAACAATCGACCATAATCCAGGATACAGTTGCGGAATTGGCTTCTGCAGCCAAAATTCTTGGTAGCCATTCTTGAATTTAATTTTTAATTCCTCGTTTGCTGTCAGTTCTATAAGTTGTTCTTCCAACTCTGATGATCCTGCTGTGTTGACATTTCAAAAAGTATCCAACACCCAGTCTGGTATGGCCATGTTTAAAATGTCCTAGATTCGTTCCTTGAAATCACTGTGGAGGTTCTCCAAGTGTTGACAGTAAACAAGCAAGTCGTCGTTGTTGAATGATAATGCTGATAAATTAGGGAAGTTATTAAACTCGCGTCTGCCGATATTTCTCTTGTATAATAGTAGTTTGGATACGAAAGCAGCAACGACATTTTTTGTTTTAATCAAGCTTAAGTCGTCTCCTTAAGCTGGAGATTGACATCATTAAACAATTTATACAGATCTGTCATGTACGCAATATCATTCTTTGATGTGATGAGGTTGTCGCACAATTCTGTGTCTTTGTTTTCCAGGAACTCTATCACAGAGTCAGATTGTAAAATCGAGTCGGGCAAGTACCTTTTGATAGCCAGCGCACTTCTGTGTGAAGCAGCAAGCGGTTGAAATCTTCATCATTGGCAACGCAAAGCTGACTAAATAATCTGTCATTTAGTGAGTTGCTTCTGATTTTATTAACTCCTCTGATAACATATTGCAGTGAGGTATGCAGGCGTTCACTCAGATTTCTCGCAACCAAATGCTGGCGATAAATGACGCAATGTACAGCAAGCACGTCTGGAACTGTATTTTTTAAGTATGCTATGAAGCCTTTGTGACACCCTATCATATCCGGAGCGCCATCAGTAGCAGTTGACATGATATTCTTTCCTTTTCTTCCTTTTCTTTTCTTCACAAAACTTTTCCAGTGTATTAAATATTGTTTCTCCTTTTGTATCTGTCTCTAAATTTCTAGCAAATAATAGTTCTTGGCATATTTTCTCATTTTTGATAAACCTCACGTATGACAACAACAATGCTTCATTAGTTGGTAAAGTGGACTCATCCAACTGAATTGAAAATCGGTAAGTCTGCAGATGATTGCACAATGATTCTTCAATGTTTTCAGCCATCTCATCAATTCGTCTTTGCACAGAACTATTGTTCAAAGGAATTTTTCCAATAATATTTGCCGCTGGTTTATGAAGCACAGTAGTTATTACTTCTTTTACTGCCGGTAAAATTAAATCTTCCCCAATAGTGTGTGGCTTGCCGGTCTTGCTTAGAAACTGTTGAAAAAAGTTTTGATATAGTTGGCTGAGCTACGTACTTCTTTTCCAGGTCTTGAAAATAGGCCACATCTTTGTCTCTCTTATCCGAGTGCATTTTATTAAAATGATCTTTTAGCCTAGAAAGCTTCATCGCTTCATTTGAAAATGATTTTTGACAAATAAGGACAGGACCGACAGGAATAAGATAAATATGCAATTACTCATGTGTGTGACCGAAGTTGTACTGAGCAAGTTAGAACAGGCGTCAATTCATGCAGCATTGCCCTCGCCCCCCTCGACCGTCTTAACGCCCCCTAATTTTCTCTGAGCCTTCTACCGCCCCCCTGAAAGCCTCCAACGCCCACAAGGGGGCGTTATCGCCCACTTTGAGAAAGACTGATCTAGACGTTATTAGGGCGAAGTTATTAAAATGCATTACTTTACGAAGTGCACCACTGAATGTCAGTGAGGATGCATGGATGATCTGGTGTTTCGTTGCAATCTCTAGGTTGACCTGTTTTTATTCTCAGTATCGGTAAATTTTTCAACCAACTCTAATTCATCTTATCACGCACTTTACAGAAATATTGTGTAATCTGTATTTGGAAGTACAGACTGAAAGGCAAAAACCCATTTTTAAAACTTACGAGGTAATTTATTTCTGGTACTGTAAATCATTACGAAATGATTTCTTATTTAAGGTCAGTATATCAATAAATAGAGGTCTGGTGTAAAGATATGAATAAATAGCCAAAAACTAGTACAGCGGACCTAACGTAGGTTTGCCGGTCATCGCGCACAATGATGGACAGAGAAGGTGGGTGGAAGAAAGTGACAGACTACATGCGTCACGAGCCGTGTACATTTAGCAACGGAAGTTTAGAAGTTAGCTTGCAATAGAACAGTGGTGTTTTTGTAATAATTAAGATTTATAATTAATGAAGTGTAAGTAATTGAATAAAAACTAATCTTTAGTTATTTATAATTACAAAATAAGCAGAAAATAAGCATATAACTAAATTATAAGCATAAGATAAGACTTTTTCTTTAACTGTACTAGCGATCTTAACAGCTCGAAGTTGCCACAAGAAATGCGTCCGCTAATCCCCACTACCGGTTTGCCAGTGCGCACATTTACTCACCGGCAAAGCTAAGTTAGGTTCACTGTAAGTCCTCAAGCCTATTCATTATACTAAAAGTCGGTATTTTGAAAAATTTTGGCGTCACGAATAGTATAGTGCTAGATAGCATTTTAAAGGTCAACTCACTGCAGTCTACCCGGCAGAGGATAGTTTTCAAATAAACAGCCTATATGTGTATATATTGCTTAAAATTAAAACATTGTAGAAGCTGCCACTTGTGCATTGCAAAGTGTATCCTAACCGAACTATTCAGTCACGCAATAAAAAAAGGCAAAATTTTTTCACCCTGTATTTAGATTATTTGAGGTATAAAGTTTGTCTAAAAAGCCGTTTAGAAGATGTGGCGAATGGACATGATTCAAAGCAATATTTACATCCTCTAATCCTTCGTCGTGGTCGTGGGGAAATGAACAGAACATCCAAAAGTTTAAAATCCTACATTAAAAAACTATCAAATTAACAGACAGCCTATACTCAGCAAATATTCATTAATCTTTAAATTTTACTCGAATCGTGTGATGGGAAGAAACAAATAAACAGTTTCTAACAGATGTTTACATTCATTAATCGTCGTCAAAATAAGAATATGTGAAGAAACAAATGGGCAGACCTGCATTCCCAAACAATTGTTAAATTTCCAGATGCTTAAAGATCAGAAGATTGAGAGACAGCAAATTTTTAGAAGATATCATTATCAGCCTTTTTGTCCTACTGCTGAGCATCGGCCTCTTCTCTGCCACGTGTTTTCCTCAGCGTTAAGGTAGAAACACGGGGGACCTACAGTTTAACGTCGAATCCGAACGACAGACATTCCAGAGAAGGTTTTGAACATTAAGATCCCACAGTTAGAAACCGAATTAGGAACTTGTGTATGATGGGTTGTAGCACAAGGTTTGTATAAATCTGCGTATTAAAAGGGTTCTTAAGACAAGCCATAATAGATGTTTTGTCCAAAAAGCGGGGGCCCTATCAACTGCGCTACCAGCACATCTTGAAGATTCCTAAATGCTCAAATTTCTTCAAAGGTGAAACATACGAGCAAAAATGTACAAACGCACATTTTCCAACGATATTTTGAATAAAGCCATTGTAGAATTTGAGAAACTTATGTTCTGTAAAGTCTATGACGTCGGGACAGTTCTAGTGCAGGGAAATTAAAAAAAATACATGGAAATTAGGTATTTATTTGAATATATAATGGTTCAATTAGTAAGCCCGTTAAAAGAGTTTCCTGTTACTGCATAAACAAACATTGGTTTAGTGGGTTAATCGAATTAAATTAAAATAAATACAATAATAGATGCGATGGTTAAGGTCATCCGACCCCAGTTTTTCGTATAAATTTAATTCGTAATGACATTATTTCCTCCTTTAAATAAGGAACAATCTGTTTGACATATCATACGTTTATTGCTATTCATACTGTTGTGAGACATGCGTAATTGTGGGATTACGTTACATCGTTGGTTATCTATTTTGTTTCCCTCGAAAGATTATTCCCACATTTAGTCTTTGTTCTTAGATTAGAAAACTGGAGTTGTTATATTATAGCGATTTATAATATCCTTTGATTTCAGATGGAGAGTAAAGCAATTTAGACTACAACTGTTTTACTTTTTATTTATAACTACATTAAAAGTAATTTGTTGTAATAAGCCGAGAATGTAATTTGGATACCCATCGCAGCCTCTGTAAGAGGCTTCAGCTTAAACTCATCAGTTTCACGTTGAATTCGTCCGTGATAGATTAGATTTTTGCCGATTATAATTAAATTACCGGATCCGAAATACGCGATTACTTTTCACTTTCAAAGTTGTGGTTGATCGTGAATACGTGAGCAATTGCAGGTTTCTCACCCCAACCTACGTGTTCCCGATGGTATATGCTCGACCTGTTCCGAGTACCATTGCTTCAATAAATTTCCACTCTCAATTAAACTTTTGAATATTTCATTAAGTTTTCAAGTGATCAATGAAGCTTTTAAAAAAGCGTCACTAATTGAAGCGTAAGATGAGTTTAAACGCTAATGAGGCAGGATTATCCGGTTAAAATTAAAACAGCCGTGTTTATGATTGTAATGAAAATTAAATTTGGATATTAAAAATATGTTCCCTAAGCTAGAGAAAATACTAGGTATATATAAATTATTGTACAAATACAGGGTGTCCACAACGTGAAGTCGTGGTTATCTCATCTATTTTTAATATGATTGATCCACCTTTATAGATGTTTTCGATTATTTGTATACATTTGGAGTCTATTCTTGTGTTTTCCGAATTTCTCCTAAACGCAAGGAAACCCTGCCGAAAGCTCAAACACCCCACAACAGCCCTCATATCAAGTCTCTATACAGATCTCCCAGACGACCTCCTCGAGCTTGTTGAAGCTATCCCCCTCACAATGCGATGAGCACTGTGAACCCCCGAACCATTACAGGCAATACTACACCTGTTTCAACTATTTCCCAGATACCATAGACGATACCACCAAAGGAAGCTCCAATCAGCCACCCCAACAGGAAACCAACCGAAGGAGAGAGGAAAAATATCATGTAATATCTTAAGTTTTATGAATAAACGTATCTAGCTTGTGTTTTCCAGAAAACTTAAAATTGACCAAACATCAACACAATGGTACATCATATTCTGTTATATTTCTCTATCAAGGTATGTATAGTATGGATGCCGATCGTGCTAACTCCCTTTCTAAAACCACCCTGCGTTACAGGCTGATAGAAATCCAATCTTGTTTTTAAGCGAATCGTTGTTATTCTTTTGAATAATTTGTATAGGGTTGTAAAAGAGATATTGACCGATAATTTGTCTTGTCATTTTTAAAGATTAGTATAATCTCAGAGTTACACCATTCTATTGGAATTTTCTCGCCACGAAGGCATTTGTTTAGCACAATTTTTATTGTTTGTTTTTTTGTAGATTTCTCTCTTCTAGCTTCAGCATTTCTGCTGTAATTTGATTTTCTCCTGGACATCGTTTATTTTATATTTGTCTCGGTGCGGTATCTATTTCACCTTCTACTATTTCTTCAGATGGTGCATTATTACGACACAAAGCCTGAATTATTTAAAAAAAATACTGAAAATACAGAAATATTAAAATAATTTTGAAATTAGCTATAACATGAAGGGAATCCTAAAACAATCTAGCAACCAAAACTTAAATGTAACTTTTTACATTACATCAACAAACCATTACATTCATCAAAGCAAATTGGTGACAGAGTCTCAGCGTTGTTCTGTTTGTAAGAAAATCTTACTTCAGATTGGGGTTGTGTGTATTATAATCTTAAAGGATGGTAGTTTGTAAATAAAATGAAAAAATTTCACTAAAATCAGTCCACATACCCACGAGGATGGTTCGTCTATTATTGTCCCTAACAACGAGGCAATTGACCGACAAATTAATAATTTTTTTTTTCTAGAAAAATCTTTTATTGACATTAATATATGCCAAGTTGCAGATGTCTATCTTTTTGTTTATAAAAGTTATACATTTAATATTACTGTGGTGCTGATGATTTTGTTGGAATGAAAAAATTCGAGACAAGGGCGGCGATAAAATACCTTTTTACGAAGGGTTTATCACCTCAGCAAATTTATAATATCATATTCGGAGTGTTGGGTGATTCTACCCCGTCATATCAAGTAATTAAGAATTGGTGCTGGGATTTTAAATTAGGAAGGAAGTCGTGTCAACATGCACCACGTGCTGGACCATCAAAAACTGTTGGCACTCAAGAAAATATTAATTTGGTCCATGATATGGTACTGAGTAATCGGAGAATTACGATTAAATATATTGCTGAGGCAGGTGAATTTTCCTTTGGAAGCGTTAGGAAAAATTTTCACAAGGAATTGAGTCTGAAAAAATTCTACGCGCAATGGATTTCGAAGATGTAGTCACCTGATCAGAAGCGGGCCGGGCATCCCACTGCTGCGAACAATTTGAGATTGATGGACACGGATTTGGATGGATTTTTGGAAAATTTTGTAACTGTAGATGAAACTTGGGCTCGTTGCTTTGATCCAGAGTCAAAACGGCAGAGTACGGAATGGCGGCATCGTGGTTCCCCACCCCCACGAAAGTTCCGTGTAGCTTCATCAGCTAGAAAGATAATGGCAACAGTGCTTCGAGATTCTGAGAGAGTTTTTCTTGTTGATTATGTACCACGTGGTTACACAATAATAAGAGACTATTACGCAAAACTCATACCAAAAGTTCATGAGGCTGGTAATGCAAAAAATTCGTGGAAATTTCTGTTCACAAGAGCTGTGTTACTGGCTGCTATCACAATGATGGATTTTAGAACAACCCCTATATTCGCCAGATCTGACCCCCAGTAACTTTCACCTATTCCCAAAATGACGAGAACATCTTCGGGAACTCATTTTTCGAACGATGAAGAGGTGATGGCTGCTTTGAATGAACGGTTTGCAGTGTAGGACAAATAGTTTTCTTCTAAAAGCATCCAAGTTCTGCATCGTCGTTATACTAAATGTGTTTACATTTTAAGGAATTATGTTGAAAAGTAAAGTTGTTTCAAATGTCTAAGTCATTTGCTTCTATATCAGGAGCAATAAATGATGAACCACCCTGGTATGTCATAAAGTAGGTTGATTTTACCGTATTTCTGCATTACGTTCAATAATGTTTTACCGCAAGCTATTTCTCTTGCAATTTTTTCGCTTTATTACAATCGTAGGTGTCTACTAGTAAAAAAAACATCAATGGAAAGGTCGCCTATTAATGTAGTAACGGTGACAATAGAAAACGCAAATTTGAGCTTATTTTGAGGCACTTTAGTAGCCCTTTAATAGTCAGTGTTTTATATTTTCTTTATTAAATTTAGGAAATCCTTATCTGCATACCTTTAACAGTTAATTTAATTGTAGCATTACTCTGAAATTAATTACAGTGCACACCGCTTATTCGAATCACGAATAATGATGATACGGGTATTGTTATTACTTTCGTTAAGAACGGGTCGGACGTATACAACTACATAGGAAAAATATCGCTTATAACAATCATGACTTTATGTTATCAATTTTTTTGTTTTCGTCCACGAGCCAAAATCTTGTTTGCATCCATTTTCTTGTTTGAATTTTCAAGTTCGAGTAGTACGCGACATACATCTCTCTTTCTTTTAAATTAGCCTGCAGGCTGGTTGGCAGCAGCTAAATCAGTTCTATTAATCCTTTACAATGGTTGATGTAAACACGACTCTTTGCTTAAAAGAAAAAAAATAAGAATTTCGAACAGATAAGTTGCCGATAGTAAACCAGCGGAATGCAGCAGCACAATTTAACATTTTGCAACCGGTTTTCTGTAAATAGAAAAAGGTGTTGAAAGAAAAGACGCTGCAAAGAAAACAACAATTTAAACACTAAAATAGATCGCACTGAGAAGACGATCAAATACAATCTGCATTGAAACTCTTGTCCCTAATTTCCATAAACATGATCCACGTGCAAATGGTCCGTTGCTGGGCTTTGAAGAACTTGCGGAGAAACCAAGAAGGAAAAGAACATTTTGTTACAACGGAAGGATGGTTTCACCGTTTATTATTATCGATCGGTTATAGTCCCGATGTAATTACATTAAGCGGCGTGCACTTCAATTTAAGAGAATTGCTGCAATGACAACACTAACATTAACGGCAAACATTCATTCAGTCAAGGGTTGGGGTTTATTAATCTGCCATTCCCAAGCCACTCAACCCAATTCAACCTCGTCAATTTTTATTTGGTGGTTCCCCAGCAGTTCTACACCGTTACCCACATTAATACACAGCGTCACTGTAATAACTTGGCGTAATTTTGCACTTTATAATGGCAATGGTAATGTTATTAACCTTCAGAACTGTGTCAGGCACTCGTGATGCAAAATCAGCCTTGGCCTTCACTTCCTTCCACCTTGTATAATTATTTACATTATTTTCCAGAGCACCCAGGTTATAGGTGTTGATTAATATAATAAGAATAACAAATACGAAGCATACACGACAATGAATTCTAAAACACAAAATAAACGTAACATAAACCTAGAATGAAAATAGAGGGCGTTTGTAGAACATTAATTACATAATATGCATTTTTTATCGATTTTAGTTCCGGGGTAAAATCTTAACAGAAAAAGGCGGTATCAAAATTGTTAGTTTAATGTTATTTTTATTTAAATTTAGTTTATGTACGTCATATTTTTCAATGGTTGGATGTCAACGTTTCACTGATGGTGATCTTATTGATGTTTTTTGCTCGTATATATAAAATAAGCCATGTTTCGTAAGACTTCCATAGATAAAATTGAAGCATGATTATAAAAACATGACACAATCGCAATCATTTGTGGATACTTACACTACTTACTGTCCGTAAAAACCTATAAAATTGCCAGCTCAAAAATATGGAGCTGTGTCCCGCGTTTTTCAACTTCTTCCATAAACATGATTGTTTTATACGCTATAATTTTCTAACCGTAAGTGTTTTTGTCAATACCGGCACCCGTTTTGCTAATGAACACGATGTCCCACGAGCAAGTAACGTGATGAAAGCGTGGACGCGTTTTACGTATTTTCTGTATTTTAAAAGTTTTAAAAATATCCATGCCTACTATATTTTGCGGCTTTGCATTATTGTTTGCCATTAACATCGTAACATCGACGTATATCAAGGTTCTGTTTTAATTACCAAAGTAAATTTTACCATTTATTACTACAGGTATTAATCATATTAAGTTACACAATTTCCAATCTCCAAAATGATTTGCAAAATTTCTTAACTTAAAAAATATTCAAAAATAAATTATTCAAATGCAAAAAACCTTAACATAATCGATTGACATAATAATACCAAGCAGATTTTTTTCCTTCTTGAAATAAATTAGAAGGTTGGGTAATTACAAATACATACTTCTAAATATTGAAATTCCTCGATATGGTGGACTTATTTCTTGGCGTCGATGTATACAATACTAAAAAAACGTTATGTCACGCATAAAAATGATGAACCTCTCTTTGATTGCGTTTCCTGAATGCTGAATCAAAGAATGCGTTAAAATAAAACAAGTAATTGTAAATATAAACAAGAAATTATGAGAATTTTACACCTTGCTATCGACTTGGTGTTTTGTTTTTGTGTCAGGGTTACTCGTCAGTTACACCGCGACAGTTCAAGGATGTGCCTCAATTTCCCTTAATGATTAAATTAACGCACATGCGTTCCGGAAAATAGATACATCGATCGGGACATTATCCAAAATATTTATGAATAGGTACTACATCAAGACAGATGGCATCGTAGTTTGATACACCTAGTATTATATGCTCTTTCATTTCCTGTATAATTATGAGAAAATAATGTAAGTGAAATTAGTAAGATGTCACATTAAAATTCAATTGTTGCTACATCCCATTTGATAATTGCACGCCATAACTACCCATCAAAGTCGAGTCTAGATAGCTTTCACCCCTGATTATAATATGCAGAGAGATAAAAAATATTTTCGGAAAGTTTTATAAATAGGAAAGTGCGGGGATGGCTCAATGGTAAGAAAGCCAAGCTTTGGATGTAATTGTCCAAACGCTTCGCGGTTCGAATCACTCCAGGGGTCGAAAATTCCCTGGGTGATCGGTACTGGGTGACGGTCTCCATTTGCCATTGGGGATCAAATTAATGGCACTCCTTGTGGTATGGTCGCATTACAGATCTATCAAGTCAATCCACGCATACACCACACACCAGACAAGTTAAGCAAGGTTACGCGCCAACACGGTAACCCACAGAGTCGGGCCCTATTGTGCATAGCACCAACTAGCTTAGCCTTGCCTCACACCAAAGCGTTGGGCCTGTTCGCGGCACGGGTCCCAACATTTGCATGTTAGTATCTGGGAATTTTTAAATTTACGGAAGGTCTGGCATAATGGCTATAAATTGTGTCATTGGCGGCCCTTTGTCTCCGCCGTTCAAAGCTGCGAAACTCCCAAGTCACACGTGTAAACGTTGCGGACATGTGGCTTCCACACGTAACCGAAGTGACGTCACATACCCCACTTATTTGAGTGAAATTTGGTGTCCTAGATTTTTAAGTTTTATTTTGCAGTAAAAGTACGTTTTTGAAGTCCAAGATATAAGGACATAAATGTAATTTTGATTTATGTACCTGCTTTACATAAATATATTTTGGCTTATGTATCTCATCTATATTATTACATCCGATAAGAGAAAACATAGAATTTTAAAGTGCTTCGACGAATTATTTGCATATCATTTAATTCAATAGGGCCTATAAGGCCTGTGAAAGCTTCATAATAATAATTATAAATCTTCTTCTTCTTTAGTAGCGCTTCAAGTCCATTTTTGGATATACGCCTCTTCGATAATCTTCACTCTTTCTCTATTTGATGCTACTTGCGTCGAGTTTAGTCCAGCCGTTAGCTTTACATCGTCCACCCATCTCATGGGTGGTCTTCCTCTTGGTCGTTTGAAGGCATTTAGTCGCCACTGTAGTAGTATTTTCCTATTCCGTCTGTTTTCTTCTCCTCTTGCTATATGTCCTGCATATTTCCATTTCAAAGAGGCTGCTGTTCTTGCTATGTCTGTTATTTTTGTCCTTTCTCGGATATGTTCGTTGGGTTTTCGGTCCCGTAAAGATAATCCCAACATGTCTTTCTCCACTGCACGCTGGGTTACTCTGATCATATTTATATTTTTCATAGACATCACCCAGTTTTCGGCGCCGTAACTCATAACTGGCAATATACATGAGTTAAACACTTCAGTTTTTAGATGTAGGGGGAATTTATTTGTTTCGTAATATAAAACTTAATTTCCCAAACGCTGTCCGTGATTGTCGTACTCTCCTTCTAATCTCTGATTTGGTTATCTCGTCCTATTGTAATACTTTGACCTAAATATATAATTTCGTCGACTTTCTCTATGTATCTATTTTCTACCCTTATATTACCTTCTTCTGTGTACATCGTCTTGGACTTTCCCCAATTTATTTTTGCGTTCAATTCTTTCAACATTTGTTGTAAGTCTTCTTTGTTTTGAGCTATCAATACTACATCATCGGCATACCGTAAGTTGTTCGGGTATTTGCCGTTGATGTTAATACCTTTCTCCGACCAATTGAGTCTTTTGAAAACATCTTCGACAGCCAAATTAAATACCTAATTATAAATAGTAGCATAGAAATAGCATATGCACATGCATTGTTTAACCGGGTCTCTCAAAATGCTAGTATTACTATAATACTATACTAATGCACATGAAACCAAATGTCAAACCAAAGAATGATTACTATTTCATGTGATTTCATTATTGGTATTTTTCTATTTTCAGCTGTTTTGAGAAGAACACAAATATGTTAACGATGTAGATGTTTATTGTTGCAAAATGGCTTACACATGAGAAAACAAAACATTTAGAATAGAATGTTCCTCTCTTAAAAAAACCAATATTAATGGCGATTTGAGGAAATTCCGTAGAAATACGTTATAGAGAACATCTTGCTGAATTTCTAAATTTTTCCGCAATTCAGAGAAATTATAAATCAGCCTACTATGTAATTGTTATACAAATTGGAAAGTGTTACTAAAACGAACTACTATTACTCAATGCCAGTGATAAGTGTGAAATTTAGTATCACGGAAACGTTACATCAAACAGCAAACTAATGTAAATTAATTATGTTGTTCTAGACTAGATGCTCCTTTATACTGTCTTCTGTGTAGGTACTGTTTTTGTCGGCTATATTATAACTCGGCATTATTTTATTGGCACTATTTTTTATGGGAATAATTTCGATAGACTATTTTAGGAAACGCTATTTGTAGGTTCTGTTTTGACTCCTAATCCGGATTACCAATAAAAGGTATTGCGAAAACTATCAATTCTGTCAGAGAAATAATGAAGAATGCTCCTTAAACACTATTCCTGATTATTTTATAGTTTCCATAATCTTACGTAACAATATGCAGCTTTATTATTGACTAACATTATGAAAACTTATTAAATACAGAATTTTAAAATGTTTTGTAGAAGGGAGGAGACGCCTGCAGCATTTGTTTCAATGAATTATATCTTTTTATCATGGATTTTTCTATAACCAAAGCTATGTTTATTAATGAGGGTATGAAAAAAATCAATCTATCTTCAGGTAAACAAGATTAGTCGCCCGCCTACTTCACCCTTTTTTTTTGTTGAACGTGTTTCTGCCACACACGCTATTACTTTATTTTCAAGCTATTAATTTGCTAGTTATCTCAATGAAATATCTTTTTGTGACTAAAATAATAAAAATAGCGTTTAAAATGTTGTTAGCTTAATTATAGTTTTTAGATACGAAGATTCATTGCCTCTCCCCCTCATCACTACACTTTTTGTATTCCACTGATTGATACGTATGGTACAACCACTTTATTAGCTTCTGATTGACAAGATAAATTAAAATTTTATTAAGCTATGCTGGAACTTAGTGTGTTGTATTTCGACGTATCGATCGCAGCTTACGCCGTCACCGACCCCAAGACCTAAAAAGCTGTTTCCATGAACACATAGTTGTTGCAATTCCGTTAAAATTTTCTGGACGCAATCTCTTTCAATGCTGAATTTTGAAAATAATTAATTTAATTACAAATAGATGTATCAGCTTAAACAGAGGGGGTTTTAGTTTCAGCTTCTACATCATCATTTTCCAATATCAAAAACAGCATAAATAAGGAAGTTAGTAACCATATCTTATTCATCAAATACTAAATAAACTTGGTGACATGATGCTCCTCCAAAATTAATTATAAGAAATTACTACTCTTTGAAAACCTAATTCGCACAATCCTAATGTCAAGATATATCCAAATTTTAGAAAATTATAACACTATAAACCAACTTACTTTGTCGCATAAAAAACGCATGTTTTTTACATTGGAAGCAGTTCGCTTTAAGGGGTTCAGGTTAACGGCCCTAATCCCCAGGGGGGTATTACTTTAGTAACCCTATTATATGTTATGTTTATTTATTACTTTCCCGCTGATATCGAGAAGGAATTCAAATTTGAAATTTTAGCGGATATATTCATGTTAGACATATGTGTAAGAGCATTAACATCCATGGGTATGCTCGGGTATTTATTTGTGCGCACCATGAATGTCCCCGAAAGTAGGTTCAATTTTGTAAAAATTTGATTTCATCATACAAACTACGTATAAAGCCGCAATTGGTATATTTATAATTTTAGCAGGAATGAAAGAAGAAAAAATGTTTTGCCAGAATACAACTGGTTCGACGTTGTGAGAAAAAATAAGAAACACAACAAGCTATGACGTACACGTTGGTGTCGTGTACAACGAACGATTGTTGACCGTGCTTCTACTTCTCGCTACCCGTTGTCCATCGTAGGACGGGTGCATAAGGAGCACAGATTTCAGTGAGAAATCATTTTGTGTCAATTTTGTTATCAGGTTTTTATTGTAGACTGTTTACGAAAAATAAACTATTATTTTCTTTGTTGCCTATTGATTTTAAACCGCAACTAAGTTCCGTTTCCTAATGTTTTACCGGAAAGACGTTCCGGAAAGTTCCAACTTACTTTCACTCTTAGATATTCATACAAATCTAATGATTCTTTTTAACTCTGTAGTTTCAAAACTCAGACAGTGACGATTTTTGCAAAACTCCAACTTTAACGCCAAAACCGTAAAGCCAATCGATTTAAACTTTAGGTTATATACTTAATGAACAAATTGAAAAATGACTCACTTCCAAAATGTTTGATATTTTAAACGTATTTCTTCGAAACGACTCTAACGTAATATAGACATGAAGGCTCTACAAAATGATATTTTACATATTTACGAAACTAGTCTCCGAGGCAGTTAATGAATTTTAAAAATCTTTTTACTGTACCGTTACTCAAAAACTCCCAACTACCAAAATAATTTCGAAAACGACAAATTTTACTGAACTCGACTCGATGGACTTAATGATCTAAAAAATTAGTACACAGCACATTGAAAAGAACCCCTCTATCACAATATTCAGAATAGTTAAATATGAATAAAGGCAACTAAATTGCTGTCTTCAGTAGGGACTGATGAACGTGATGAACTACAAATCTAAGGTAACTTTGGCTGTGGAATACGCAAAAACAAGATAATTATATGATAGGAACGAAATAAATCAAATGTTACACTAAAATAATTTGGTAAAATGGTTTACGTAGGGCCTCGGTGGAGTAGTGCGGATACGCGCTGCCACTCGAGGACACCGCGAAATGTGGCCGATCGGTCGAGGTTTCGAATCCCGACTGAGAGAGAAAAAAGGTGATTTACGTAACATTTTATCTACAAAGCCGCGTGTTATACATGAGGGAAGAATAATTATATTTAAGCTACTCTTCTGTAGCAAACAAAAAGGAGATGAACTGTATGTAACAAAAGCTGTAGTACATAGAAATTTTGTTGTAGGTATATTATATAGGTTACAATAAAAAACTGATATTTTACAAATGGCGCTGATGGATTAATAATCATATACCACACAATTGTTGTCGTATCATGGAATTAAATTTAAATATAATAATCGGGACCACATATACATCGACATGGACAGGTGATAAATTTTATAATCACTTTTTTACTATGCAAGCTAAATAAATTCAAGTGCAGCAAATGTTGCCTTGAAACACATAATTTATTATTAAGAAGTTAAAAGTTTCAAGTTTGGTGTAGCTGCTTAGTAGTCAAAAAAGTTAATATTTTCCAGAAAAACGCTGTCGACTGCAATAGAAAGAAGGGTAGGTTATTGGTAGCAGCTTCGGAAATAGCAAGAAAAATGTAAATTATATTTTAAACCCCTATAGAAATATAAATTCACAACAAAATCCAAACTACAGACTTCCCCAACTTTTGGAAATGATGTTTTTGCAAGAAAATATTCCAACAAACACCGGAATTTGCCGGCATAATTGTGAACTTCCACAGTAGAAGCTTCCTTTGTTATATTATCGGAAAAACACTCCACTTGATGTTTGTTTATTTAACTGTGTTGAAATTTCATTCATTGCATTGACATTCGCGTGATGCACTGATTATGAGACGAAAATAGTTAATAACGATGCGCCACGGGCTTATTTGCATGTCGATAAAGATAAAAATGCTTCCTTGTTAAGGGCGAACACAAATTAACGGCGATAGCATTCTTGTGACGCATTTCATTATCCTAACATGTATATTTTTTCTGTACTCGTATTATCTTTTAAAATAACACAACAATTTACAAGTTCAACTATCATCAATTTTAAGTTACAAGTTGATAAAATTCATTACATAATACACGTAAACATTTTTAATATAAAACGATAATTATCCGGTAAATATTTAGGTTATTTTAATGATGACCTATGTTGATTGACAAGGCTTACATGGACGCAATTTTGCTTAGTACGTTTTTAAGACGCAGATGCTCTTTGACTGCTGAGTTTTATGCAAAGTGGGTGCTAATTGACGATGGTCATTATTGTACAGAAAGTTCCTTTACAATTTTACAAAATTATGTAAATTGAACTACTTTGCGAACAATACCTAAATAAATTACTAGCATTCCGGTAGAACAAACCTTGGCAAATATTCACAACAGTGAATAAGAGCAATTAGAAATCATTATTAAACAGATAACGCGATTTCTTTCTTTCGCCTCTCTAATAATGCTAATTTTGTATTTTCCCATAAAACCCTAATTTAATTAAATCTGGGAGGTCCTAAATCCGAACAATTCCGATAAGCAAAATATGTTTTTGTATCCTTAATGGAAAACGTGGAAAACCTAAGAATATTTTAACAAAAATTGTTTTATTACAATCTTTAACATAGTTGCCTATTAAAAGTAACCTTAGCAACGCATGACGACAAATTAAACAAAAAAAGAATTTTAACAGAAGATGCAGTTTGAAGAAAATGAGAGTATTTTGGAAGCCGCCAGAGAAGCGACTCTAAATCTACTTCCATCAAAGTCAAAAGAAAAATACATTAAATGGAATTTCATTCCAAAATTTATCTAATTGTACATTCAATTTTTATGGCAATAAATATAGTGAATAATTTTTTCGTTAAATGTCATTTTTTGTGTGGTTGTGTTGCTAACGATTAAAGTGTTGCTAACGATTAAAGTGTTGCTAACGAATAAAGTGTTGCTAACGATTAAAGTGTTGCTAACGAATAAAGTGTTGCTAATGAGTAAAATAAAACATTTCCTTTGTGAATTCTACTTAATCAAATGGCTGTTTTCCATTAAGGATACAAAAAAATATTTTAATCTTATCTTGTTTGCCCAAAACAGTTCTAAAATCAATTATTCTCCGGACTAGTTGCTTTTGATAGGCGATTAAATGAATGGCTCTCTACTTCTTATTACTTCCACATGATGTAACCGTGACGTCAGCGGGGCGACCTCGTTAGTGACTAATCTAATGTTACTATCCGTTGCAATTTGTGGTGCAAACAGTTTTTTGACTTCTGCTAAAATTACACAAATTAGCAATGATATCTCTATGGGTAATTAAATTCTAAACAGTGAAATTACTAACTATTAATTTATTAAATTGCCGCATAAAAAGCTATCGAAAAAAAGCATCAAATTTAAATTCTACAGAATTCTCAATTAATTTCATGATTAACCGGAACAGCCATTTCGGAGATATCAAAGGCGCAACAAATTAATTAAAAAACCGAAATCATTTGAAATGTTTAAATCACGGGACTGGTTACATAATATATTTTTTATAATTACGTTAGCAGCTGAAAAAAATTATCTCAAAAAAATATTGACGTACAATGTTGTAATAATGTGCTATAGATTAATTGTAGTTTATAGAGCAGTAATTTGCGATTACTGGCCGATTAATAGGTTAAATTTAATTATAGACTAGGTACTAGTCTACTTAATACTTATAATTAATCAATTACTTTATCTGTTGATAAAAATGTATGCGTTAAACGTTGATACAATTCTACTAGCTACACACAATTTTAAAAAACAATATACTTCTCTGGGTCTTTACCCGAATTTTTTTAGTTTTACATAGTAATAACCGCTTTTCACATGCAGAACGTCATTAACATTTTATTGTAGGTGTTAATGTAAAATTTAAAAACAAATATACCAATTAAATAACAAATTATTCATAACCTACGGAGAATTTTCCTGTGATTATTTATGTAGTAATACTGAAATAACTAATTAATTAATGACTAATGGATTTGTTCTTCTTTGAGTGATTTGTCTCTTGCATGGCGATCTTCTCTCCTATGCCTGCGTGGCGCATTTTAAATTAGCACAGCCACAGAGAACCTATAGCTTTAAGTGGGCTCCGAACCATGGAAAGTGTAAACAGTTTTACTCCACAGATTTACTAGGCAGAACGCCTCGCTGGTTTACCATTGCCTTACGTGGGAGTACAGAACCGCAGACCTTAGCGTGAAGTCAAATGCGCTGACCTCTAACCCACGACCGCCTCATGGATTTTTATTATTTACATCAGGGGTCTCCAAACTTTTTAGCCTAAGGGCACTGACCCCTCCACTAAGTCCCAAGGGCCACGACCTAGTTAGCTCATCATACCAGCATACTGTAGTTTTGAATTACGCGCTAATTTTCGTACTGGGACTAGCCGGCGAGTGAGATATCTATGACGCAGGGCGCGGGGGTGGACTCCGCCCCGTTCGCAATTTCAGTTTCAGCAGTAGGTCAGCGCCAGCTTGTGGGGAGCGGCGGAATTACGCAAAAACGTCAATTATGCTGGTTAGTCGAAGTATACAACGCCATCTTGTAGCGATTAACAGAGCTAGAGCAAGTTCTGCTGCGTGATCGCTTGTCTAGCAGATTCAAGTACTTTCGAGAGTTTTCGAATATGTTCTAAGCACCGATGACGCGTGGTACAAATATAAATATGTATACACAGTGTGTTTAATTATGAGTGTTTAATTTAATTAAAAGTGTCTTAAAAATAAATCCAGTGCATTTTGTTTGGCATTATTTTTATTTGAAGTTACGTCCCTTTTGTGTGGATTTGTATAAATATGGAAAAGAAACGAAAGATAGTGAATGCAGTATATTTAAAGAGCAATAGGGACATCAATATTTCATGATTGAGTCAAGTGATAAGGCCTCAAAGAATACAATATAAAACGTCATTATGAGACTAAACTTTTTCAGAATTATTCCAAATGTACAGGAAGCCTACGGATAGAAAACTATGAATCTTTGAAACGCGGGTTGCAATCTCAACAATTGTTGTTTAAGATAGTAAATGCTGAACAAGAAGCAGCAACTCGTGCTATTTTCCGCGTGGCTCATTCAGTAGCGAAACATGGGAATCCATTTACAGACGGCGAATTAATTAAGGATTGCATGTTTGCAGCAGAAGAAATGTGTCCAGAAAAAGCTAATTTATTTAAAAAGATCCGTTTATCAGCAAGCCCTGTGGCTCGAAGAGTAGATGATATTGCAGAAACTATATTAACTCAATTGTCTGACGGAAATCGACACTTAGAGTGGTTCTCTTTGGCCCTGGATGAGTCAACAGGTGTTTCAGATACTGCTCAGGTGATACTTTTTATTCGAGGGATAGATAAAAATTATGAAGTGTATGAAGAGCTTCTTGACGTTCATAGCATTCACGGCACGACCGCTGGAGAAGATATTCTTAAAGAAGTTGACAATGCTGTTCAGAAAAACAATCTTCAATGGAAAAACTACTGATGGTGGCAAAAACATATGTGGAAAAAATAAAGGTGTCGTTGCTTTCGTATCAAAGGCCGTAGAGAATGGCGGTGGTTCAAAACCAATGTAATCAAAATAAACCATGGCGGGCCGGATACCGGGCATGATTGGTGGTGCTAGCGGGCCAGTGTTGGCCCGCGGGTCGTTGTTTGGAGACCCCTGATCTACATCATTATATCGAACCTTACAGAAGGGCAAATTTTAGTTAGTGGAAACGGCAATTTAATAGCAACTAAAAAGTTAGCTACATTGATAATACAAGACTTTGGTGTTCATGTATGCGTGGAATTATTTAATTTCTTCCTCCTAGAGATGCTCACAACTAAATTACAGTTTATTAAAATGCATGCAAGTAATATGTCAAACTGTCGAAATATAAAAACTAGATTTCCGACAAAACGATGGCCGTTAATTAAATTTTATAATAAAAAAAAATGTTAATCAGGCACTAGTACTCCTTGTATGAAGTTAGTACTTCAACTTTGTGGTTATTTTATGTTTAGGTGGTTAATGCCGTGCTATATGTACAGTCTACTCATGAAGTGAACAGTCAAAAATAAATAACTCCGTCTAAAGAAAGGTTTAACACCATTCATAAATAAATGTGGGAAGTAGCGTGGCGGACAAATGAGAGTGTGGGTCACACAGTATTCAAACCGATCCGCACGGTTATCACTTGAATGGGCGACCAAATACCAACGCTCACGCGCTGCTATCCTGGTACCTCGGAGAGTACTTAAAACCGTCGGTCTCTCTGTGTTAGCGCACTATACCTTAAATACGGTTAAAGTGGTAGCCGGGCGCGGAACCGTGCCGTCGGATATCACAGCAAATCATTTCCCATGCGCACTTTATAGATAAATGTACATTTCTTACGATCGACTTATACTGTTCGCACGCACTTCAATAAGGTGATATATTCATTACCGACAACTATTTATAGCAATCCATACAAAAGCGTTCGACGACACTTCTTGTAGAACACTGAAGTGGCACAAAATTCATCACTGCATCATCACACTTAAAGAGTAAACCACATAACCTCATTACACCATTACTGTGTCACAATTAGTTGGTTCTGAGGTTACGATAGTGAGTAGGGCTTGATTAATTGGGCGAAAACTAGGCGGTTTTCCAAGCATCTCCTTACACTCAGGCCATATTTTAGCCCATTGTACACCCTAACTATTAATTTTTCCTATGTAGGGATTTTTAATGTGACACACATCGCAATGGCACGGAACCTACGGCATTACTTTTTATCCGACAACAAGCGTTACTTACAGATTCTTCACCGCTAGAAAAATCTTACCGGCCTCAGCAGGGTTCGAACCCGCGTTCCTATAGGCATCCGTATAGGCAAGTGCAAACGAGGCTATATTTCTCTTCACTTTTGACACAGTGAGATTATTAAATACGCACAATCAATTCATTATTTCAGAAAATGTTAAAAGTACTATAAGTTTACTGAAAACCTATATGGAAAAACATACGTTATGTTATGGTTATGATTTTGTTTAATTTTCAGAAGTGCAGTTACGTGGCTACCGTTAAAGCAAAGACAAAATTAGGTTGTTTACTTGTTTACGCTACATGTATGAGGGTCACGTACCTGGCATACCGTATTACTACATAACCAATAATTACAAATCCCATGTAAGTTTATTTTTGATCAGAAAAATGTAAATGATTTAAAAAAAATAATATTAACTATTCCAAAACGCGGGCTTCATTTTTATTTAGGTAAGGGTATGTCGTAGCTTATTGACGCATGTATATTATTTCACTTGCAGACTGCAGAAATATAGAATTGGTTATATCAAAACACTCCAAAACCCTAGCAGCATCGACAGTTTTCGCAATCCATCTAGTAGAGTCGCACACTACCCTTCTTTTCGGTAATACTTTCCGTTTCACTAAACAATATTGCAGGGTGATTTTGGATATTGTTTGTTTACAGTCAAGAAACGCACTTGGAAATTTGGCATGCCATTCTTTAAAGCAATTTAGTATTTCAAATCATATTAATCTGTGATGCATTGCGATAGAAACGTTCGATTACAAAATGTACTCTGTTGTATATATACTGTGTATCAGTTTGCGATAACGAAAGCAAAGGATTGTAAAATAATTTCGTATAAAAACAACTGTTTTGTGTAGTTGCAGAGAAAATTTCAAATAACAATGAAAACACACGAAATACTAATTATTGCTAGCAAATAAAACGTTTATCAACAGACTGTGGATTCCACGTTATCGACAACCAAAGAGTATTCCATATAAAGCCGCGCCACGCATGTACATTCACAAAATTCATTATTGGCCCATGTGACCCCCTTTTCGAACATATGGTACTTACAAATGATAAAAGTAAAAGATTTATATATGGATCAAATACAAGTTTTTTCTATTAACGTAAATTTCTATTTGAACAAGTTAATTCTTATAGGAATGTGTTCTCAAACAATGTGTACTTCACCCAACCCTCATTTGACCGAATAGAAAAACAAATTCCCCAAAGAGTATAGTTTTCTTCGAATTAGTTGTACTTTTTTTAAGATCAGTGTGGTTGTGGGGTTTGACCACTGGGCTTCGGTGTGGAAGGTCGGGAGTTTAAATCCCCGACTCGATGCCTGGCGGGTGCCTACCCAGTCGCTTTAAAGAATTGGAAATCTGCGTTCGAATTAACAAGGGGTCATAATGCGGTTGGCCAATGCGTATTGCACACCGTATCATCTGGTTGGCACGCGCAACCGGGTGTTAGAGCAAGGTTACGGGAGCTCTGACCTTCCGCCTTGTAGGCCGAACTCCTTTATGGGGTGTAGTACGACACCATTATTATAGTTATACTTCTTAACAGAGAACTACAGCATTGGTCAAAATAAGTGGGTATGGATAGTGATAATATACTGAAAAGAATGTATAGTTGTGTCTGTGCGATTGGTAGTTGGTGTCAATGGAGCGCGACTTATTGGCCTTAAGTGTCACAAATTCAAGTTGATTTGTTGATGTGACATTGTTTGGCACATTTGGACCTGTTTCGGAATCCCAAACTGTCGATTTCAAAACAAGTATTTAGGAGCGGCGTTTGCTAGCAATCTATTTGTAACTTTTTTGTACTAATTTTTTGTTGGATTTCTAGTAATAATCATACACGGCATATTAACTCCGTAGTACAATTACCTCAAAATTAACCGGTGCTATCAGAGTCGTCGTCTTGCCGAGATTCAGCAGGTTACGTATTTTCGTCTGGCGTAGCGATTTCTGCTATTAGTCTCGGGTGACGCTAAAAATAGATCGTTATAAGCGTTTTCTAGGTGATCCAACCTTGACATAGCTGCAATTTTCTTATAGTAAATGCGCATTACTGTATTGGAGGAAATAAACCAAACTGAATACATTTGTCTATCAACTGGCCAACCTCAATTTGCCAAATTTAAATTTTTCTCAGATACCTCGAGCCAACATTAACAACTTAACAATTTCGGATTTTCGTGTGAAAATTTACTATTGTGCCAAGTACCATATAGTTAAGCGGCACACAGTTTCCATATGCGGTTGCACTGTTGCAGGATGATAATTAGAAATAGTTTTTGTATAATAGTATTGTTTACAAGTACCATCCTCTTGCTTGAAGTGCTAGTAAATTGATAAAACCTATTTCTAGCGTAGTTTAATTAAATAATTCAAGTGCCATGTGTGGAAACCCGAAAAGATAAGTTTATATACCAATATTATATTTAAATGTGTAAAGGAAAAAGGGACTCCATAAAGAAGGGAGGTGGAAGCTGAGACATCGAATGTTTTAAAACGGACTTGATGCGAATTTGAAAATGTATAACTATTGTGCAACACTTTTCGATTCCTACTTACATATGGACATGGGTGAGTAACTTTATAACGGATAAGTTTTACTGTTTCCCCATTTACATAAAAACGAAGCAAACTGGAAAGATCAAAACAACCAATAGCGGTCTCAATGGAAATCTCACAGGGCTCATTTCAGAACTGTAACTTATAATTTGGCATTCCTCGCTTTTTCATCGGATGATTCTAACAACCTGTTTGCACAAGCAAAGGTCGTTAATTAGAAGTACTACCGCGGTGCAACAATCTCGTAGAAACCGCAGTTCGTGCGAACATTCACGTCTGTGCAGCTCAATTTCTTTGTATTGCGGTACTTGGAACAAATGGGAGTCATTGCAAACAGAGAGACACTTGACCCCAATTTGATTGAAATTTGCACCCATACGTCACGTAGGTACCCCTGCGAAATCGCGGCCTATTAATTAACAACGTAAAAGATAAAAATATGGCGGAACTCGAGTTTCCAATTGTGTAACAACACGAAATTATCTGATAGAACGTTAACCTGTCCAAATTACTTTTTAAATGTTAGTCATGGTTCGGGCAAAAGCGAAAAAACAATAATGCTAATAATAATGGGAAATATTAGTCACGAAAGGCTCCCATAATATTTAAATAAAATTATAGGCAGACGAACATGAAAGGTAACATATTCGGATTGTGTTTTTATCTGATGTTTGAAGCCATCACGTGCTGATGTCCATTTTGATAAAAATCTAGTGTAACGGCGGGGGTTTCTCCACAAAAACAACTTTCAAATAACCAACGTCACGTTAACAGTTGCAAAAATTTAGAATTTTTATTAACGATTCTAGGAGCTATAAAACTAATCAGAAAGAGAAACAATGATAAATAATTCTTAAAAACCTATTATATAAAGAAGTACACCATAGTTTGTGAAAATAGGTTAAATAGGTGTTGATGAGAGTGATAATGTGTGTTAGTAATTAATTCAGGAACCTAATACACCGTTCTCCTAGTGGTTATATTCAGATGAAGTAAATAAAATTCTACTGTGAAAAGTAATAGGAAATAGGGATCGACCGATACCGATATATCTATCGGTTATCGGTTATATCGGCAGCTTTGCTGATTATCGGTATCTGCAAATTCTTGCCGATATGTTATTTACAAATACGTTTATTAATACGCAGAAACAAACAATTATTACATTAAAATGACGAATCGGCAAATGTATTTGTTATTTTCAACAACTTCATTAAATCAGGCGTAAAGGATATGGATAATATATTTTTTGTGAAAAAAAAGCAGGCTTGTTGTTTTTAACTAGGTAGATATCTAAAGTAAGAATCACACAATCAGGTGTAAAATCAGTGAAATAATAAACAATAACATAACATAAAACATTAAATATTAGTTCAACTATAAATTTTAAAAGCTACTAAAGATCTAAAGACAGCATTAAGGAATTAAGATATTAAGAAAAGTTTAAATTCAAATTGTAATATGTTAATAAAAAATAAGTAAGAATATTACAAATAAAAAACGAATAATCAAAATTCAGCTTTTCCAAGTTATGTTTCCACCATGAGAAGGGATCTTGTGTACTAGGGATTATTGCGAGTATATTCTCGGTCAAAAACGCTTGACAATGATTCTGGAGATGATACTTTCTTTGAACCACACTTGAACTGCTACCGCAGCCAGCAAATTCTTCATATGAATCCCAAAACAATGTATGGGGATTAGTTTTACTTATTTTTGCGGCTGATGGACCACTATCCATTTGTATATGTACGTTTTTACGCATTTTTTACTCGCGTTTTAGCTAATTACCTTACTGTAAGATGCTTAGTTATTTATGTTAACTATATTGTATTATGCAAATCTTCGTTAAAAATTTATTTAAGATGTGTACAAGTTAGCTTTACTGCTATGCCGATATAATATCGGTATCGGCATGTGGTATATCGGTATCGGCCGATTATCGGTATCGGCAAAAATTTCTATATCGGTCGAACCCTAATAGGAAATGACTAAATAAAGTATCCCAACACGAATAAATATTAAAATCAAGATAGTCTGTTCAAACCTCAAAACTTGGATATGAATGGAATTTTCCAACAAAATGAAATCAGCAGCTACACACCAAGACAAGAATTAAAAATAATTTTTACCTTATAAAAACTTTATTAGAACGCCCTTAGCAATAGGATTTTCTGGATTTTTAAACATGTTTCCGATATCTACCCCCAGCACAAAATATTCTTACGCGAGTTTAAATGTGGTAATTGATAAGATTTAAAAAGCTTCCCATATCCAACGTTACTTATTATTTATTTTCTTTCTATCGTTTCCTAACACAAACAGTATCATGCATTTAAAGACATTTTAAATAGTGACTCTACATGCGTCTGTTTTAATTTATTCCTAAGTTTTAAGGTTCCAACATTTGAAATATAATATTTTTTTGTGGAGCAATTTTGAATGTTGTTTTTCTTTATTTACTCTATATTTTACATTTTTAACCAACTAATTTACATCGCCGTTTTTCTAACGTTTTTCTATCTAATCTAAGTTCAAAATATATTTTTTTCTTAAAAGAATTCTAACTGGATTTATTTTAATTT
The DNA here is from genome assembly GCA_014611495.1 of Limonius californicus. NCBI lineage: Eukaryota > Metazoa > Arthropoda > Insecta > Coleoptera > Elateridae > Limonius > Limonius californicus. Next base: position 29,657 of record JABXWE010017662.1, read on the forward strand.
ATAAGCTTTGACAAGATTTGTTTTATAATCTTCTTTAAAGTATCATCTGTTAGGATTTAGTCTACATTTCTATTTTCTCACTAATAACGTAATAAACAATGCATTTAAATTTCCCTATGGGTAGCTACTAATGTTTTCTGGATTTATTAAATCTTTTCCGTTTTTATTCTCACACAATATTTTTGCTGAATACTATAGAATTCTCCTTTGATTTATTCAAAGATACAAAATGTGGAAATTATTTTATTTGATAGTTAAATTAACGGATAGTTTTAAAGATAAACTAGGGTAACAATAACTCGAGTGGCGTGGGCGACGGGCTCGCGAACGGACGTGTTTTGAACGCTCTCGGACATGATGGCTCAGTGAGACTTTCAAAAAGTGTTTTGGGTGCAGACTATCAAACTATAAAGATAAAGTGCGTGTGTGCGCGAATCTGGGAGGAATGCCA
>JABXWE010017664.1:0-14915 GCA_014611495.1 Limonius californicus
CGGTCGCGAGCTCAATCTGTTCGCATAATTACGGCGCATCGACGCCCGGCGAAGGCGGTCCTAACATCCCCGAGGGGGAAATGTCGAAAAAAAAAACGTAAAAATCGGCATGAAAACTTAGCCGGCGTCCCAGGAGCCCCTTCGGGGATGTTAAAACCGACCGTCGATACATCGTACTTCTACGAACAGATTGAACTCGCGACCGACCCCCTGCGATGACGTGGACACGTGCTGGACGTCGATTCGTGTTTCGACTTTGGACGCCCCTGGCGGCCGAACGGTACGAGCTACGGGAAAGTGCCATAAGGAAAAGTTGTTGTACTCGACGAGGCCAACAACATATCCCGACCGCAATTCGCAAAATTTTCCGGGTGCTTTCTTTTTTCCATAAACTTGTTATTTTCTATCATCTGTCATTTTTTACTGGATGAATATTTTTTTATGAAACTCAAGGATCAGACGCAGAATTAAAATACCTTTCCAATGAGGTGCCAATATTTCAAAATGGCGCCTAGCCGCCATTTTAAAAGTAATCAAATTTAAATATTGGCTAAAAGGTAATATTTAGTATCCAATTTAAGCACACAAAATGTTGTGAAGAAACATTTTACGACCGCACTGTTTAAGAAAACGAAATCTTTTACCTATCCCTTCTAAAAAATTACACATTGTTTACTTATGGTAAAATTTGTTAAACTAGAGGTGTATAATAGTGACTCCTACAACCTTAACTGTGTCTATGCTTTTCAGTATGTGTAGCGTAAGTAATCCATTTCGAATTGAGGTTATGATACGCTAAAAATGTCACTTTTTCAGTATATCGGTATTAGGTAATTTAGTTAGTAATTTAAAGAAATAACCTAGCCTAAGCATACACAAAGCAAGTTCTAATTGGCCAATACAAGATTATAAATGATGATAATCATGGTACGATATCATATAAACTCAATTTTTACAGTCTAGGACTTTCTGGCGCTGGCCCGTTTGGACGCAGGAGTGGTTTGCTCAGAGACGGTTGGGCGTAAACATATTAAAGTGGTTTATTTGGTAAGAAGTTTTGTCTTATGAATAAAACTGCTGAATTATCCAATTGATAGAACGTTGAAGAAGTACTTTCTCCAGGGCCATGTAAAATTTTCGTTGACCTAAATTATTCTTTGGAAAAACGATTTTTTGAACTTTACAATATACAAATATTATTATTATTATTATGAAGCTTTCACAGGCCTTAAGAGGCCCATCGCTTTGGTGTGAGACAAGGCTAATACATATATTACTTAAAACTTCAAACAAATGCATCAATCTTTGCGACTGATTTTTAATATTTTAAACTTTAATATAAATCTGCGACGAAACGTCCTCGCGCTCAACCGTTCCTGCGTCAAACGGTCCACGCCAAAACGTCCGGTTCCTCTATTTCTAATACTAAATAGCTACCTTAAAGAATTGTTTGATTACGTAAAACATTAAACTAATGGAGTTATTTGATTAACTAACGTGGGCTTGTAAGGTTTGTATAAAAAATAAATTCGTCAAAAAATCATTAGGTATTTCACAGGCTGTTAAAAAATCACAGGCAGTAACGGTATAAAAATTACCGGAAGACACATTATTGATTTGGAACGCAGTACCATTCCTTAATTTCATCATAAAAAAATTGAAAATCAGATCTATTTTCTACATTTGTTAATTTTTCCTAATTTTTTTATCTAACTTCGGTATGTTTGTGTTTTTCACAGTTCCACTACAACAGACATCTTCTTGTGCTCCCTGAAGCACTTGGGAAGCATATCTGTGGTCAAGCTCAACTCTTTGGTGCAGTCCAGATAAAACCGCTTTGATTTGAGTTTGCAATGGGAATGTTGAACGTAAACATGGGCAGTGACCTCAGTAAAATTGGTTTTGCAAGATTTTAATGCAAAAGCATGTCTCACACATCCATTTGAATGCAAAATTTGGTGCCTAATCGCGATTATCTCATTATTTTTACCTATTGTGACAATATTCCTCTCATCCCCATACTGAAATGAAGACGTATAAACACTGCGCTTGCCGAAATACTGATACGCATGCAACAGCAAATGAAACTCCAGCTTATTCCGCTGGGCCACTACTAAGGACTCTTTACAATTTGCTGCTGGGCATTTTTGGGGCTGGAACAGGCATACCTGCTCGTGCAAGCGAATTGAATGGCCTTTGCCGATAAATTTGCAATGGTTCCACCGACACGGGTAGCTAGTTGCTATTATAACCCTCTGCAATTCGTCGTTCTTCGAAGGGGGACAGTTTTGGGCGCAGTCGGAGCAAATGGTGCCTCTGGGCCCATCAAAAATGGGCAAGGAGAGGTGATTTTGACAGTCAGGGCATCTCAAAGACTCCAGCAAGTCGTAGTTTATAAATTCACGAGCTTTTACAAATTTATGTGAGAGTTTAATCGGTGGTAGATTGAACTCGACCGTGAACTGTAAGGGGTTTCCCATTGCTTCCAAGAATTTGCTTATAGTCAACACGGGTGTCTCTTGCAGCTGTAGATTGTTGGGGGAATAAAGCAAACACCGATTTCCTTCCAAATTTACATTGTTGTCTGGCTTTGAGGTGTTGATTAGACAAATTTTGTATGTACCGACAGCTGCGCTTGATGAAAAATGTCTAACATCATACTTCAATCCGGTTGTACTGCTACTGTAGCAGTATTTAATTAAAAACGTGCTCCCTTCATTTATAACCATCAGAACATCGGTCCTATCATTGTTTACCGCAAGTTGAAATCGAGCCAATGGTACAATGAGGAGCGGGTGGTTCTTAAGAAAATGATCGCGGACTTGAACGACGGATCCTTGCCAGGTACAAGTCGTACATGGTAAGGACGGGCAAGTGAAAGGGTAGTAAGCACACCTAGCTTCATGGTCAATTGTGTGGCCAAATTGTATCTTCTCAGGGCAACCATACTGATTATATTTGCAAGGAAACTTTGTTCGGCTTAGTGCTGCTTCCAATGCCAACTCACGGTAAATGGATGTGTTCTGGCTGGACAGAGAGCACCGACCACACATGCTGGTTCCATCGGGCACCAAACGGATTGGAGCGCAGGATAAATACTGCCTGCAGCTGGAGCAACGGAGCTGCTCAAGTAAATCTTGAGGCAGTGTTACGGTTCTATGTTTGGACTTCCCTGAACCCATCTTACACTGCAATATAGAAAATGAAAGGAATGTTCAGTTTTGTATATGTAAATTATACAAAATAAGAACTGCTCTTTATACTTACCTTTCTTCCGGTAAATTGTTTACTTCGTCAACAAACTAAAAAGTAGGGTTATAGTACAGAGAAAATCTACACAGAGATTTGATGGCCATCGAGATTTAAATTGTCAATTTCAGAACACAAAAAATCATTCCCGATCAACAATCACATATTACTTAAATAAATAAATTATAACAAAGAAACACTTCAATCACAATACGCTATTTTCAGATATGTTGTCATGATCACAGATTAGTTTTATATACAGTGTGCGTACAATAAATCTGTCCATATACTGCTTGCTTCTAAAATTTTCTTACTGGCGTAAGTATCTTTAGCACTGTCAACTACCATCGACTGCTCAAAATCATACCAATTATATTAACATTTTTAAATTAATTGCTAAAAATAGAAGAGTTGAAGGCCCAGTCGGCTAATAGGCTTTTTAACACAACACCCCAAAGGTCATCAGCACAGCGATTTTAAATTCTCAGGACGAAGGGGCTACAAACTTATATACAACTACACAAGAAAAACAACAATAAAAATCTATGAGCGAAATAAAGCGATTTTCTAGTTTTTACAAATGTATAAAGAATGAATTTATGATTTTACTTTTATCGGTGTTTTGGTTTGAATGGATGTAGAATAACATAAAATTTAGCCTTTCTATGAGACATAAATTGTTCTCAGATAGGTTTTAGTTCTCGTAAAGTCTAAAGCAGCCCTCTATGGCATAAAAATCGTAGTTTGGCAAAAAATCAGATGATCACGTAGACTAGTTACACTTTCGTTGCTTAACAATGCCGAGAGGAGTTCCGTTCTGACTTCGACAGCGCGAGGTCGATATTCAAGAGATCCGAATTTGAAAAACTAGGAAGCGTTAAAACGAGAATTTAATACCTTTAAAATGATGTATCACTCGACCCCCTTTTCCATTTAAAATTTTAGGGGTGAAGCTTATCACCCCTAGGAGGTTGAAGTGACAAGGTTGCAAATAAACGCAAAAAGTTTCCCCCTCAAAACGAAAATTGACGGCTACGAGCGATTTTTTAAAATATAACGGTAAATATGACAAATCGAGTCTGTTTCTTTTAAATTGACCTACTCTGTATAGCTTTACCATTCTTATAAAATTCTACTATATCTGCATAGTGGTACAAATTGGGATGATTTATAATGGTACATAGTGGGACGCAGTTTTTGGGCCATATTTAACACGATTATTGACTAAATGTATCTCATTTCAGAACTTAAGATGCCTAGACTGTTACGGGCCAATCGAGCTTTTTCGACGATTCGGAACTAGCTTGATGGAAAAGGGCCTACAGCTTAGCTCAGAGGAGTAGGGGGGAGTTCGTGAAAATCGCTTATGGGAGAAAATCTTTAGTTGTATACAGGGCGAGTCAAAATAAGTGGGCGCTACCTTCCAAATCCAGCTCATTGTAGGTCCTCGTGGAAGGCCGAGAAGCCAACAGCTTGCGGGAACGGAACTCACGGTGATTGTGCCTCCTCCCATATATTTAAAGCTTGCAAAATTCTTACACCAACAAGTACAAAAGACACAATAAGATACAGTAAACTTTAAAACACATATAATGAGATGGTTAAAATATGACAATACAATAAAATGGCAAGTTGTAACGCAAAAGGTTTGAATTACAGAATTTTAATTCTTGAATGTTCGGAGAAAGGTCTCGCCGCCACTGGTGCAACGGGATTTACGTTCTGCATTTAGCTACGAAACACCAGTGACGCTGAAGTTCACAAAAATAGAATATAATCTGGTAGTTTTATTATAAAATAACTTAACAACACATATGGCGACTGATGGTCATTTTTTCTTGTAATTACATGAAGCTAAATTTGAAGTCTGCAAGTTGACGCTGGCAAAAAAAAGGTTTCTTTGTCACAACACAAAAGTTTTTACCTTGAACTTCCGGTGGATCGCTTAAAGCGAGGCAGGCACAATATGGCGGCGATTTCCGGTTGCAGGACCTAAAAAAGAGAAGAAAGCAACGTCCTTCTGGGCAGCGTTGAAACGAGAGACGGGACTCCTTGATGGTAAAACAAAATTACCGCAGAGCGACGGGAGCTGGGCTTCGAAAATATCCCGCCTAACGGCGACCGGCCAATTCGCACGGAATTGCCTTTCCTGGGGATGAATTCAGTGCTTCCTATTAATCCGGCAGTAGCCGATGGTCTGTTAAATACCCCTTGGTACAACAGCGAGACGGAACACATATAACGGATACCCCTCGAAAAAAAAAACCCAAAAGCCGCCCCTGCAGCACTTAACGTAATTACGGTTCCCGATTGATGGAGTTTTCGGACAACCGGAGCCAACAGAGATGGAAAATTGACTGCCTTAAAAACGCAACGGGAATCTCTACTCTCCCCCCAACATCGCACCATATTTCGAAATGTTACGCAAAAGTTCTAGGATAAAAAATAACACGTGCAACTGCCGAGATCAACACTTCCGAGAATTTGGTCGGCAGAAAATCAGCCCACAAAGAGAACCTTTAAGGGATTAACGGAACTGGTCTTTCATAACTCAATTTTCAAGACAAAACAAAATAGCGAAACTGTGACCAACATTCAAACGGCCATTAAAACAGAATTTCGATTACTATGAAGCGGCAATTAAATTAAGAAATTAATCCCTATACAGCGGCAAATTTGAAAATAACATAACAAGACATTCAAGGAATAAACAAAAGGAGATTTTTAAGAAAAATAAAGGGATTCTTACTGAAAATGAAGAAAAATATGCGGGAAGCTGTGGAGGGAGTTATCAAAAATAAAATGACTATTAAATCTGAAATGGTAAAATGCAGGATAAGGCATCATTTCATAGAAAAATACAAATGTAAAACTACAGACGCGGATTTAAAAAATATATTTGAATTCGATAGACAACCTGGATTTAAAGCAATTTTTTCTTGTAAAGAGGCAAGTCTTTTGGCATCATATTTCATGGAAGCATCTCAAATGTGTTATGGTTCAACAATCAACGATACACGTTTTAGCTTACTTGTCGGCAATTGCTAATGAGAAAAAAGTACCTCAATCCTGGCACAGTAAACGAACTGCAGGATAGGTATGGATGCGTTTATTTAAAAAGAGAAACAGTTTTCTTTCTTTAAGATCCCCAGAGACTACAAGTTTGAGTCGTGACATAAGTTTTAATAGATACAATGTTTCTTATTTGTTTGACAATTTAAGGCAGGTGATCGAAAAATATAATTTTACAAATTCACAAATTTATAAGTGTCACGAAGCTGGCGTGACTAACGTCCACAAACCACCAAAAATGTTGGCAGCGGTTTCTCAAAAGCAGGTTGGAAAAGTCGTCAGTGCCTATTGTTTTGTTCATTCGATTTTGCCACTTCATCTGAGTTAAAGTCACATTTTAATTGCCGTTCTTAAGTCGATCGCTATTTTATTTTTTTAAGATTGAGTTGTGGGAGGCCAGTTTGTAGGCTGGATTTGACGATCGAAAACAATTCTTGGATTCTTGGTTGACAGGATGGCCGGAAGTCGCACGTGTTAAACTGTTCTGGAACTATTGCACCATAGTTCGGAATGTGGTGAAACATTTTCGGCCGATGCATATTGGCATTGCGTTTTTTCTTGAGTCGGACTTAACATCTTCTCCGGCACGGTTGCTTGCGATCAGCGCCGTAATCAACTACTGCAGGAGCGGCTTGAGTTTTCGATGGGTGTCCATCGCGCGATTTTCGTAACGCTGTTATCACCGTGGGGTGAACAGAACCAGCGACAAGTGCCAGGTTTAAAGAAACACGCTGGAATTTTAACCCTGGGAAGGCAATTCATTACGAATTTGTCGATCGCCTTTGGCAGATTAATATCGAGCCCATTTCCTGTCGCTCAGGTTGCGCCGCTGTTGCGATAAACGCATTTGGCCCTTAACGTTGACTCCATTCGATCCAGTTTTCAGGGGCGTGCAAGCGAATTTTGCCTGCTTCCCGAGGAACCTAAGTCCTAAGAATACCTCAAATTGTGCCTGCCTTTCTCTTTCTACTCCCTTCAACGAAAGCTAACGTAAAAGAAATCGTTTCCGGTGTTGTGTATAACTTTTTCCGAGTTTTATTTTCAAATTTCAAATGTTGAACCCTTTTGTTTTGATGCGACAAAAAGCGACCTTCAGTCGCCAGTTGTTCTTTCTTCTTTTGGTTAAGTAGAGGGGTAATCATAAATTGTATTAAATTGTAAACTCCGACACCACTGGCTGCGTAGATGTGTTCTAAGAAATTAAATATCGCAAGCCACTGGCGGCGAGCCTTTTTCAGTTCGAACGTTCCAACAAAATCTTGGATTAATTAACCATAAATATTACCATTTTCCATGTAATAGTTATAATTTTTGTATCATGTCAGTAAACTAAAAGAAGTTGAATTATATTTGTCTTGAATTTTACCACATCTTTTATTTTTGTGTATTTTTTATCTTTGTGTGCATGAACTTTGCACGCTTTACAGGTAGGAGGAGGCACAATAAAGGTGAGTCCGATTCCCGTAAGCTGCTAGCTTCTCGGCCTTCCACGAGAACTGGTAATCTGCTGTGATTTGGAAGGTGGCGCCCGTTTTTTGGACCTACCCTGTACACAACTAGGAAGATTTCCCTCCCGTAAGCAGTTTCCGTGAACTACCCCTACTCCTCTGAGCTAAGCTGTAGGCCTTTTCCACCTATCCTGCTGCGGGTTGACGAAAAAGCTCGTTTGCCCCGTAGCACTATAGACGGACGTTAGTAACCAGTTGCTCCAGTTTTGTTTACCCACCAAAAAACTTCAAATCCCATATGCTAACTGGAGCACTTCCAAGCGGGTGGATGACTGCAGATAATTTTGTCCAATATACAACGTATTACAAAAAATATTCGTTGCAACAAAGAGAATCCGGTTGTCCTTATATTAGACAATCATGAGAGTCATTGCGATATCAAAGTGCTCAATATGTGTAAAGAGAACGGGATTATGTTGGTCACCTTGGAATTTCCCACTTAAATCTTATTACAATAAAGCAATAGATGCTTGGATGCTCAACCATCCTGGAACACCACTAACCATCTATGACATTCAGGTGTATTTAGGCTGGTATTTCCTCAAGCGCTAACTCCAATGAAAATAATGTAGGGGATTTAAAAAAACTGGAATTTCACCTTGTTATTCTCAAACTTTTCAAGAGAGTGATTATACGAGTTCTTCAGTTACGGATAGATTGCAAGCCCCCTAACAATATTGACGGTTAATCTAAGGATACCCCAAAATCTGGCGAAAGAGAAGCTTCTCTAATTGCTAGACCGTCAGGTGTCACAAAGGTTAATAACGGGAACAACAACATTGTAACACTTGGGAAATTAGGCCCCATTTAAAAGCAGGAGCGAGAAAAACTGCAAAAAAGGTTAAAAAGAAAGTTTCCGCAATTTTAACTGATACTCCAATCAAGATCAAATAGAACAGCAATACAAGGAAAAATGAATAAGAAAAAATAAAAGAAGGAAAGGCAAAGATTAGACGACGAGAGAAAGCAAAATCTGTGAAAAGAAAAATTTATGAAAGTTCTTCATCCTCCCAGTGACTGAACCGTAGCGTGATGATTCTACGGATATCGGTGATGTGGAAGACTTTGATGACAAAAATATCAACAATGGAGATTGCGTTAACGTTATACCCATGTAGAAAAACCTTCAAACACTATGTTGACGTACTACTTAGACAGCCCTTACAAAACCTACAAAACCAACAATCAAACCCAAACACTGTAAACACATCAAAGTGGATCCCAAAGCAGCTTTTTCACTTATCTTCAGCATGTAATAGATCAACAACAAATGACAATCAATCAACTAACCCTAGAAATCAGACAACTCAGAGAACAATTACAATCCATTCAAATTCAAAATTAAAATGGCCTGCCTATCCAAATAGTACGCTAATGGAGTCACAGGCCGCAATATGAGATTGAATCATTTATAACTTACAAAACACACATCCTCTTAATTTTGAAATCACACTTAACTTCTACTACTAGCTTCAAAATACCGCCATATGCCCTCTATAATGCAGCTCACCCGGACACAGAAAGAAAAGCTAGTGCGGGTGCGGCAGTACTCGTAAGTTCCGGAATAAAACATCACCTACTTGATCAAATCGAAAAACCAGAACTGCAAGCGGCTAGCATCATGACAGAAGACTGGGTCGGGTCATTTACAGTGTCAGCCGCCAATTGCCCACCAAACAACCAAGTCACCAAAGCAACATTCACTAACTACTTAAGTAGCCTAGGAAACAGATTTCTAGCTGGTGGCGACTATAACGCGAAGCACACAAGTTGGGGATCAAGGCTCATAGCACCAGGAGGAGGAAGAACGTTCTACCAGGTAATGCAAGAATTAAATTTGGGACACGTATCAACCTACAAACCTACATATTGGCCATGGCCAACCGACCTGAATAAAATCCCCGATTGGTTGGATTTCTTTGTTACAAAGGGTTTTGCTCCAGGATACCTAACCATAGAATCAAATAATGATATCGGATCAGATCATTCACCTGAAATAGCTACTATTTACTCTAGCATACAAGAAAAGGAAGAACCAGCTAGATTGAGCAACCACAAAACTGATTGGAACACCTTCAGAGAAAAAATTGATGAAAATATAAACCTCCGGATATCTTTACAGACAACCAATTACTTAGAACTACAACTACAAAGTTTTACTACTCTGATCCAAGAAGCGGTCTGGGAAGCAACACCAACCACAATACCAATGCAGAATAGAATTAACTGTCCACAAAATATCCAAGAAAAAATAGCAGAAAAAAGACGCTTACGGAAGATCTGGCAAAACACTAGACACCGTACAGATAAGACAAACTACAACCGATCGATAAGACAGTTAAAGGAATACTTAGTTGAACTAAAGAACAACTCCCTTCAAGAGTATTTAGAATCCCTAACGCCAACCTGCGACTCAGATTACGCCTTGTGGAAGGCCACAAAAAAAATTAAACAACCAAAAAAACAAATACCAACTATCAGGAATACAGATAGAAGTTGGGCTAAAACAGATAATGAAAAGATAGAGACATTTGCGGAGCATTTGGAAAAAGTGTTCCGACCACTACCAACACTAGACGAGAGAGAAGACGAGCATATGCTAGCATTCCTTCAAGTGCCAGTCCAGAGAACAAATAAAAAATGTCACACTTAAAGAAGTTAAAAACATTATCAAAAATGCCTGGAAAAGTCACCGGGATTTGATTTAATTGCGGGACAGATAATGAAAGAACTATCACACAAGGGCATAACTATGTTAACATACTTGTTTAAAGCAGTCCTACGGCTGAAATACTTCTCAACTCAGTGGAAAGTGGCTGAGATAATACTCATCCACAAACCAGGCAAGCCACCAAATGATCCCGCCTCATATCGCCCAATCAGTTTACTGCCGATAATGTCAAAAATTATGGAACAAATATCAGCAAAGAGACTAACCGCTATTGTGATGCTAACTCGCACCATACTCTATGGGGCAGTAGTGGCGTCAACGCAAGAGGCAGGGCTTTCGTGGAATTCCTACAAACAACAGGCCTCGAAGTATTACATCGTGGTAACTTCCCTACCTTCGTCACCTCGCAAAGACAAGAGATAATCGACATAACTCTTGGATCTATGTCCATGGTCCAGGAAGTCGAAAACTGGCATGTATCAATGGAGCCGACACTTTCGGACCGCAGGTACATATGTTTCTCTTTAAAATATTGTCTCCCCGTCTGAGAGACGTACAGAAACCCCAAGTCTACCAACTAGGACTCCTTCCGAGAAAACCTTTCGAGTAGACTACATGGGACACCAACCCAGCCCAAATGCCCGGTGAAATAGAGCTGGCTGTAGATTCCCTACAGAGAGCTATCATGTCATCGTATGAGGAAAACTGTCCTCTACGTGTAGTAAAATTGAAAAAATCAAACGCATGGTGGAGCGTAGAATTGGACAGGCTCCGCAAAGAAACTCGTAGACTATTTAGCACAGCCAAACGCACTCGTTCAGCTGATGACTGAGAACACCATAAACTGTCCCAACAAAGGTACAAGAAAGCTATAAGATGATTCAAACGAACAACCTGGAAGGCCTACTGCGACGGGATAGAAAGTTTGCCGAAAGCAGCAAGGCTTTGCAAGATTTTCGCCAAACAACCTCGATGCAGGTTGGGAGCCCTACAACTTCCCAAGGGTGACTTTTGTACATCTAATGAGGACGTAGGTACTAGGGCTCCCTCTGAAGACCCACTTCTCTGATTCCAGGAAGCTGGGCCCTTACAATACACCATCTATGGAGGCTCTCCAGATTAGACCTACGATTAATGACTGGAAAGTAGCCTCCAAAGTTGTAACGTTTGAACGCACAAAACGGGCGATTTCAACATTTACCCCTTTCAAAGCTGCAGGCCCTGATGGTATCTTCCCAGCCCTCCTTCAAGAGGGACTGGAAATGCTAGTTAGGCCTCTGTACCACATATTACGAGGCTGCATTGCCATGGGATATGTCCTTATTCCGTGGCGAGCGGCCAAAGTTATATTCCTACCTAAACCGGGTAAAGACTCTTACTTCCAGGCAAAGGCATTTCGACCGATCAGCCTTACCTCCTTTCTACTGAAAGTGCAGGAAAGTCTGGTAGACCGCCACATTCGAGACGGATGTCTGGTGCAACAGCCATTACATCCAAATCACCATGCTTACCAACGAAGCAAATCCACAGAGATGGCCCTTCACCAAATCGTCCATAAGGTCAAAAAGGTGCTAACTCATCGAGAGTACGCCCTTGGTACATTTCTGGACATCGAAGGAGCGTTTGACCGAACGACCTTTGAATCAATTCATAACGCTGTCTTAGAGCATGGAATCGAACCCACCATAGCTAGGTGGATCAATTTAATGCTCAAACACAGACACATAAAAGCCACGCTCAGAGGGGACTCCGTGGAAGTATCCGCCGGCCGCGGGTGCCCACGGGGATGCGTTCTCTCGCCGCTCCTGCGGTGCCTCGTGGTTGATGGACTCTTCCGGCGGCTCAACGAGCAAGGGTTTTACACTCAGGGCTATGCTGATGACCTGGTTATCCTTATAGCCGGTAAATTTCTCGGCATAATAAGCGGGGCTACCCAAGGTGTCCTAAATATTGTGCAAGACTGGTGTAACAGGAATCAATTGTCGGCCAATCCAAAGACTGAGCTGGTGCTGTTCACACGAAAACGGAAGATGACAAGTTATAGAGAATCCTCCATCTTCAACAAGTCCCTTGACTTGACAGGTGAGGTCAAGTATCTAGGCGTTGTTCTTGATACTCGATTAACCTGGAAAAGTCATGTGAAAAGACAAGAACAAAGGGCCGGCGCATCCTACTGGACGTGGAGGCGCGCGTTAGGCAAAACCTGGGGGCTGAAGCCTAAAATCATATTCTGGTTTTACACGGCTGTAGTACGCCCACTGTTAACGTACGCCGCCCTTGTCTGGTGGTCACGATCAGAACTTACCACTACAAGGACGACACTCGCCCGTGTGCAAGGATTAACTTGTCTGGGCATTACGGGCGCAATGCGAACAACGCCGATAACGGCCATGGACATGCTCCTGGTACTCGCGCCCTTTCACCTTGTGATTGAGGCCGAGATTCGAGCGGCAACGGATAGGCTGATGTGTACGGGACAATGGAAACCGACTCAGGAAAACGTAGAACATGCCAGAGTTGCCTCCAAATTGAGGGTGAACACTCCCATTTCTTCAAAGGGAAGTGATGGCATGCCTCCTACTTCTCCTTTAGCATACCCTATAAGGTTCACATCCCTCTCCGGGAAGAATGGTTCTCAGACAATCGGCCCTTTGTTAAACTCGGTGGCCTAGTTTGGTATACAGACGGGTCACGGAATAGAAAAGGTACCGGCACCGGTGTATATGGGGACAAACCCAGGGTCAAACTCAAAGTTGCCCTAGGCAAATATCCTACGGTCTTCCAGGCAGAAATCTTCGCGAGAACTGCCTGTGCAAATAAAACCTCAATAGAAATTATAAAGGTAAATACATCTATATTTGCTCGGACGGTCAAGCGGCCATTAAGACTCTAATAACTCCCAAGATAGGGTCTAGGCTTGTAGAAGAATGTCGAGCCACACTCTTCAAACTCTCAGCTGAGAATTACGTGAAAATCCTATGGGTTCCGGGCCATAGAGGAAAAAGTGGCAATGAGGAAGCTGATGCCCTAGTTGTGGTTGGGGCCTCTGAACCTTTAGTAGGTCTAGAGCCAGCTTTTGGAATAGTCCGCAAACATGTGAGGCAAGAGATCTGGAATCACGTAAACGCGCAATTTCAGCATTCTTGGACCTCTAGACTCACACCCAGGCTAGAGCCTTCATCAAGAGCCCTTTGCCTAAAGCGGTAGACTATATTCTGAATCTAAGCAGAAGACAAATCAGGATTATAACGGGCCTCCTTACAGGCCACGGACACCTCAACAGGCATCTCCACACTATAGGGATTGTGTTATACAACCAGTGTAGCAAATGTCAAGAGCAAGAGGAAACCTCTGAACATGTCCTCTGCAAATGCAAGGCATTAGCGGCCTTAAGACGCAAACACCTTGGCTTTCCCTTTCTTGAACCAAGAGACATTCTAGACACGCCTTTGAACAAGAATTTGTCCTTGGCCGAAGCGACGGACCTGTTTAGGGAGTGAAGTCTTTTGTAATCCCAAGGGAGCACAATGGGCCCTAGTGGCCTAAGTACAAGAGCCTTGCTGCGACCCACAGTAATCATCATCATCATCAACTATATTGTGTTACGGGCCAAAAAAGACTCACGTTACGGCGCCAAATTTGTTACGGTCCAAACGCGCTTTTCTTGGACCCGCAAACAAAAAAAGATGGTAAAGGCCAGCGGCTTGCTCAGAGGAGTAGGGAGGGTTCGTGACAATCGCTTCTGGGAGAAAGTCTTTAGTTGTGTACAGGGCGAGTCAAAATAAGTGGGCGCCACCTTCCAAATTCAACTGGTTGTAGGTCCTCGTGGAAGGCCGAGAAACCAGCAGCTCACGTGAATGGAACCTACCTTTAATTGTGCCTTCACCTAGATCTTAAAGCTTGCAAAATCCTTACACAAATACTTTAAAACACAGTAATAAAAGACATGCGGAATTTTAACACACATATAATGAACTGTCAAAAATGGCACAGAACTTACAAAAATATAATAGCAACGAGAGGCAACTTTATAACGCAAAACACAAACAGTAATAATTTCGAACGTTCGCATATAACTCTACGCCGCTGGTGCCAACGCTACATTTAAATGGTTTCCATAACTGCGTAGCCCAGTTGCGCAAGTTTACAGAAATAACAGCATAAAATGAACGTCTATATATAATTAATGCAAAACGAACAGTGGCTACAGGTCACTGTTAATATTTCTATCAATATAATAAAAAAAGGTCCACACGTTTGAATTTTGCAAGTTACACGGAAAGTTTCGCTTCACAAAAAACACCAAACTGGAAGTTTTTACCTTGAATTTTGTAGAAAGGCACAATCTTGGCAATTTCCGGATGCAGGGTCGAAACAAATTTGTTGAGAATGAAGACGTCTTTCGGAGCGGCGTT
>JABXWE010017666.1:0-24402 GCA_014611495.1 Limonius californicus
ATACGTCGTTAGTGGTTAGAAAATCGATATATGGAGTATTGAAACGTATAGCGGGGAAGACGATAAGGATAATTCTCATCCATTCTCCCCGTATTTTCCACTTCACGTGGTTGTGTAATTTTCTGTTAGTTATATAGAGTGTATATGAAAATATAACAAACGGCAGCAGAAGCGATTCTGCTAGGACTGTCAAGTTTCTCTATTTGGATAGAGAGAGAGGGAAACAATGGTGGCACATTTTTGAATGCAGGGTAGAAGTTGCTGGCAGAATAAAGGTGAGATGGTAGGTCATGGGAAAAATCCAACTGTTAGGCCGCGGTTTTTATCTACTATGAACATTACTTAAATGTAGTCTCAACAAATGAATGATTGTTCAAATATATGTAGCTCTTTTCGGCTCAACAAAATCTCGTAGAGATTAAGAAGCTTTAATCGAGACGTCGTCGGGCAGGCCGGGTAGTTTTTGGAATCTAAAGGAAAATCAACGGATAGAGCGTGTTAAGCAAGATCAGCAACGGTAGTCTACTGATGACAGGGTTGTTGGTAGCTAGGCGTTAGTTTTGCATATTTTGCATCATAACTGATTAATAGCGTTTGCGAATCTACTAAGTGATTGCGATGGGATTATCCTCTAAGATGAGGCAAGGTGCGATATTATGTGTCTATTGAGCTGGCGAGGTTATGGGTTACATACTGTGCCTGATATGTGTTTATCCAAATGGTTGTGTATTATCTACTTGATATAATATGTGGTTTACAAGCACTGGGTCCTACTATTATTACTATACAAGATTGGTGTATTTATGTAAGAAGTTGTTGAAAACGCATATATGACACTATACACAAAAATCTCCAAACCAAAACGAGAAAGGAGACCAGGCTTAAGTATCACAAGACGATGGACATACCCGTTATAATATATGTTTGCGAATCGTGGGCCATAGGAAGAGAAGAAGCCACTGCAGAAAAGCAATTTCTCAGAGCCGTAAGGGATGTTCGAGACTCGAACATAATAGAAACGAAGATATTCGAAATGAACTCAACAACTCCCCGGTAACAGCAACGATACATAAATATAGAGGACAATAGTGCGAACATCTCGATAGGATGGATGAAGGAAGAATCCCCCGTCAGGCGTATAGTTACAAACCAAGAGGACGAAGAGACATGCGACGCCCTTGGAGACGATGCCTAATCCATGACAAGAGGACGACGACGAAGTCGTTGGAAACATATAACTAGTTGCATAAGTTGAGAATGTGTATGGCATGTTTAATTATTATTCATCAAGAAATTATTAGGAAGGTAGTCAGCTGGTAGAGGTAGTCTCGTAGAGGCGCCTACGTCGAATTATTATTATAAATGTTACATTAATGCCAGGATGGCATCGGCTGACTGTTATGCGGGAGAAAGGTTCTGTTTTTCTCATGTAGGGTTGAGGGGGTTCCTCCTCCCGCAATTCTTGTGAATAACAGATTGAGTGACTGGATATAGTCCAGTTGCATTATTCCCTTTGGAGAATTCGTGCACCAGAAGATATGCATAATTGTAATAATTAATCTATGATTACGAATGGCTGCGGCCACAGCAGCTAGCCGGTAGAGCTTCCGCATCCTGTTGAAATTCCAATCCAGGGGTAGAGAACTGGAAGACCCCCGTAAGTACAACCGCCTAATATTTATTAACAGATCAGTAAGTCTGTGTTTTATTATCTGTTGCATGTCACATGCCTTAGATAAGTATAATTTTTAAAAATCAGCAATTTATACGCCCCCCGTAAGGTCGACCCTAACACAAATTTGTGGAAAAAGAAATTATTTTTGCATACAGGCTGATGGAAGCACAAGATCTTTTGAGGCTGGAAAAGAAGCATTCACTCTCTATCCTGAAAACGGAACAACGCCAGCTAAACGAAATAAAATTTCAGATGATTCACTGGTTTACTACACACACAACTTGCAGGTAGGTAGCAGAACCAGGGGAACCAGGGTGTGCAAATGGTTATGCAATTGGAAAGTGTGTCATGGTTTTTCATTTAGACGTTCTGATAGTAGATAAGACGAAGGAATTGTTTACATCTACTTTGAAGAGCTTCAGTTTTAGAAGAGCTTGCAAAATTGAAGGTAGTGAAGTAAATCTGGCTTCCGAAACACTGCGGTTTCAAGCAGCGAGAGGGCAGATGATCTTGCTAAGCTCTGAGCTGGGAAGCACTGGGAAACTTGTTTTAGGTATGAGGGTGCAGCGGATCATATAATCTCTAAGTGAGTAGGTATACCCGAAATTGAAAGATAATTTGAGCCGAAACAGTGGATGCAAGCAGGAGAAACTCTCCTTAGCCAATCCCAATGAACCCAAGTAACTCTGACTGCGCGTAAAGAGATAACCTTTCTTGAACCTTTTGACGGTAGTCGAAGACGACCCATCTAGTTCCTAAGAGAGTGTGAAGGCAAATGGGCCTGAGGCATAGAATCTTCAACGTAGGAAAGTATTCATTTCATAAAGTAGTCGTTCATGGTTGTTAGATAGTGGGGTGAGTACTGACCCCTAGGGGAGACCGTTGCTCAGGGTACGTTGTTTACTTGCCTGGTCATACATGTGTACCCGAAAGGTACCTATGCTTAGCATTTTTTCAATAAGCCTAGTTGTTATTTTGCACTTGGTGGATTTTAAGAATTTGTATATGAGACCCTGTCGCCAGACCTTGTCGTACGCCGCGGTAAGGTCTATGAAGACCATTGACGTTTAGCGCCGTTTTTGAAAACCGGCTTCTATAAATGTTAGAGACAGAATTGGTCGCAGCAGAAAACCTTTCCAGTAGTTCGTAACACTAACTACCAAGGGTAATCAGCTTGTAGCTTTCTGGTTTATCTTTATCTTGCCTAATTTAAGGAATGCTATTATTTTTGATTCCTTTAGTTTAGACGGCAGGTTTCCATTAAGGAGGATTACCGAGTAGAACTTCGCTACCGAGTTTCTGGCTACAGTACCGCAGTGAAGCAAGAATTCTGAATGAACTCCATCGTAACCAGGAGCTTTTCCAGCCTTCATATCCTTTATCGCGCTAGATATTTCCTTTGTTGAGGTTTGTCTCCTAAGTGTTTTCCTTTTTTAGCTTTATTAGCTCCTTTTTAAGTTTTATTAGCTCCTTTTTAAGCAGCATTGTATGGTTTTTGTCGCTAGTGGCCCTAGATGTCGAGACGATATGGTAATATTAAGGAAGAGGTAAGCAAAGGATTGTATCAAGCTGCACAGGACAGAGTGGAATGGAAACGACAAAAGGAGGCCTGCGTCTAGGTGTGAACCGAACGGGGTCGAGGAGGAAAAAGAGGAAGACTATGATAGAGAAACTATTCCCTTTATGCGTTCTGTCCCTGAAAGGCTATTGAAAGATTGTTCAGAAACATTTGATAATAGTAAATTTATACACCATCCGGTAGACGGTCTTAAGTCTTGTAGCAGACAGGGATTCAAATAAAATGCTTTGTCGATGTAGAAAATTATTTTTTTTGTTTCGGGTCGCTCTAGGGTCCCCTTAAATGTAATAGAAGGAGGAGGTGGAAAAGGTCCTCGACCCCTATTTAATCAATCTGAAAATTGATGTCAGTATCATTAACGAGGTATGAAATATCTAACTGGATATTCGAGTTTACATAGAAAATTGATTAACAATCTTAAAACCTGGTTTTATAATAATAAGCAAATTATTAACAGAAGCAAACATTTAACCAAATTTATACATTTTTTCTTCTTCCTCTTCTTGTTTTGGACACACTGTATTGTACATAGTCTAACGAAGCTTCTCGCAATCCCATCTATTACTTTTTAGTAAGTTAAATAAACATTTTAGTGGATATAAAGGCGCAATGTATGTAGTTAAGCCATACTCTCTTTGTTGAATCTTAGAAATGTAATCCCCATCTTAAGTATTATGTGATTTAGGAGCTCGTTTATCACATTTCAAACTCTTCTATAACAAACCTGTTTGACTATCGCACATCCACTCCCTGCAGCACTGTCCTGGAACTTCGATTAATCGAGGATGCTTGCAAGTTCCCTTCGGAGAGATGCGTTCTTGGGGACACAGCGAGGAACAACCGTAAGTGCCGTTCTGGAACAACATAAATCATTTTAATGTTTTACCCCTTTAGTCTCGGATATTAGTCGTAGGCAGTTATACGCATATGGCGACAGCGAAGTATTTATTGTATTCGTTTTCGGGGCTGCGCCGTTTTAGAGAGACGACGATGCACGCTTTTATTGCTTTTACGTGGCGGCGTTATGACCACTTGTTTAATACCCAGCTAACACAAAAAAAAATCGAAACGCATTAGTCCGCTAACAGCTGATATTGGCTAAGCTCGCTGTTTCGCTCCATAATAAAAGTTTCCTTAAAGTACCTTAACTGCAAGTTTAAATTTCAAACGCGAGTTTCTTGGCTCTTAATTCCTTCGGCTACACAAAAAGCGAGAGACACCGTATGTATTATTGCGCGAAAGTTATCGCACTGAAGAAATTTAAAAGTTCTGAATAGCCCTTTATACCGGAGTTAAAGAAAGTTTTAAGCCGTTTAAGTAGAAAAGATGCCAAGAAAGCAGCAAACGGTGGGAAATTCAACAATGTGAAATAAAGACCCGGAAAAATTCATCCTAATACAGGTTCATGTTTGGTTCTGTACTCACACTAATCTATCTTGGAAGGTTGCCGATACGTCAGGTAGTTAACTGATAATCCCTAGAGTACCTTGCATGTGACACTGACAGATTTGTTATGATATAATGCGGAGACAAGCTCTAGCATCTAAAAGCTTTTTTATACTTGACAATACTATAATATTAAGTTAGAAGAAGAAATTGGGAATGTTCCACCCACCCTTCATCATAATAAATCCGTCAGCAATACATCCGAGGAACTCGGATGATCACTTCTGGTAGGACCAGTCGAAGAGTTGATGCCGTTAGTAGCGCAAGGAACACGAGTTTCATCTGTCTAGTAGTTATATGTTAAATAAAGAGATTAATGTATTCAATATAACGTAATCTCGTTGTGTAACCATGTGTTCTGACATAAAAGTTTTGTAGATGAGGTATATGAAGAATACTTTAGGAGTCTACATCATTTATACGTGTATCTAATTGGATTAGTGAATTTAAATTTGGCAGTGAAAGCCTGTAGAAGAGAACAGGAGAGAGCGAGTTTAAATTGGAATACAAAAGTTGAAATGATTTCAAACTACATGTATGTAATACAAACAATCATCATCATCATTAACAGTTTTTGTCCCACTTTTGGGCATCCGCCACTTCTTAACATCGCATCCGAACGACAGAAAGCCGGATGGGAAAATTGTGTATGCTGGGTTACAGACAAGATTTTTATAAATCTGCATAGTACTGCTTAAGTTTCAAATCCAAGCCAGAATCGATTTTGCTCAGAAAGCGAGCGCTCTAGCAACTGAGCTACCACCACATACAATAGGAACAAGCTATATAATCAGTACATACTATAGATGGTAATATGACGGGACAGAGACCTCAGTATTTGCAAGAAAAATAATATACAACTAAAATGTCAATCAAAGAGTAATACCGAATAAGATTTTGTGGCGAACATTGCAAGACCATACCATACAAATGGATTGTAGGAAAAAAAGCCCAAGGAAAAAAAATCCACGGAAGAAAAATCCAGGAAAAAAATCCAAGGAAAAAAATCCACAGAAAAAAAATCCAGGAAAAAAAATCCAAACTATAAAATGAAGTGATTATAATTTTTAACAGCCAAACCCAACCTAACCTAACCTAACCCAACCTAACCTAACCTAACCTAACCTAACCTAACCTAAAACTTTTTTATCTTTCAGTATTGTTGTCTACTTTTCTTTTTTCTATTTAAATAACCACGGTAACTTTTTTATCTTTCAGTATTGTTGTCTACTTTTCTTTTTTCTATTTAAATAATTGAGTAACAATATATTTTTGCCCCAAAATTTTATTTTTAAGGTAGGTAACTATAAGGCAAACTTCATGAAGCGTTTGTGCAACCAGCCGTAATGTTACAAATCATGTGAAAAATTACTATAATTATAGTTTGGATTTTATTTCCCTGGATTTTTTTTCCTATGGATTTTTTTTCCTTGGATTTTTTTTCCTGGATTTTTTTTCCGTGGATTTTTTTTCCTTGGGATTTTTTTCCGTTTACCCCACAAATGTGCGAATAGAACAAAAAAAAAGCAGAAAGAGTTGTTAAAAAATAGCGCCATTGAGATAAAACCAGGCTGAAGACCAACGTAGAGGGAAGGTCCAAACTAGAGTCCACAGGAAGAGATTACCTACTATGGGTCCATCTTACCTTCTATCATGCGACTACTGTCTTAAAGGAATAGCATGATTTACCTGGTACATATAAGGCCGTTCTTAACAGGGATAATTGGGAAAACATAAGAGAGGCATCCATAAAATTAGAAAGCCTAAAGAAAATAAGAAGAAGAACAAGAAGGCAAAGTCTAGAAGTCGGCTCTAAGACTGAATGGCCAGAGTGTGCAACACCAGGTACCAGAAGACAACCATGACATGGTTTGGAAATATGGTTGAAAAAAAAAGTTAAAATTATTGTTGAGGCTGTAGGTATCAGAAATAAAGATACATTTTATGTCTTAATAGAAGGATTAGATATGAAAGAGCTGCCCTCAACATGATTACCACGAATACCATTAAACCGTAGACGTAGGTGCAGAGGACACTCACCCACACGATGGACAGATCAGTCAAAAGAACGTATCAGCGCGGGACCACACAGATCAATGCAAATGGCAGGAAATACAGTAACAACCTCCATACGACCATGACGTCACCACACCCTCGACGGGGTTACGGAGTGAAGCATAAGATCCATAAAGGCGTTAAAAGGTCGGCATTTTGAGTCTGATGCAGAAGTACAGATAGTTGTGGAAGACTTCTTCAATCAGCAGCCAGAAGAATTCTATGAGCAGGGTATACGTCGGTTAGTAAACCTATGGGATAAGTGCCTTAACTGTGACAGTAATTATTTTTAATTAAACTATTGAATAAAAGCCGAGAAGGGTTTCAATTGGACACACCTCGTACATACACCATTTTCATATTGCGTTGCATTGTATTGTATATCTAAATTTTAGCCTGTGCCGAAAAGTTCCTCTCTTAGATTTATATTTTTTACGATTACTCTAAACTCCGAAGCAAACGTGAAACCGTTTCCCAAAATGAATCAAAGCTTATCTTCTGCATCATACGCAACGAAAGCATTTATTCCTTGAAGTTTGATTCGCAAAGAGATTTTTGAATAGTATCGCCGTCAAGTTTTACTGCATAAGTTCGCCTGTCGGAAGCGAACGTTGACTTGGAACTTGGAAAGTCTGGAGAGCGCGAGAGTGATGGTTGTTCGAAACGATCGAAAACTTCAGGCAAATATCTATAAATTACCGACTTTATTATGGCATGATCGAGACAAATTTATGACAGTTGCAAAAAGTTCCGCCATGTGCGAAAATCTTTACCCAATCCGCGTCTTTTGCTTGGATTAGTAGCTAAAAGGGCTTTAATTTATTGGGAATCCACGTATCTGTTAGTTGAATTAAATACGATTGAATTTAAACATCTTAATTAGATTAAATAATAGGTACTATAGAAAAAAGAATTTAGAATTAATATAACTGGGATGTTCCTCGCCAGCCTACGTAATATATTTTAATATGAACAATTAGCATTATTAAAGCAAAAAGTTTAATTCGAGTTTGCATATATGTATGTATGTGTTAGTATATGCCTTATAAGTCAGATCAATTTAAGAGAATTTAAGAAGTTATTGTGTGGTATCACTACAAAGCGTTGGAACAACTGCCACCGTACTCAGATAATTATTGTGTTGCCTATTTGACTAAAATCCCCTAGAGAGAAGGGGACCAAATTCAAGCACCCAAAACTTCTTAGTTCAATCTTCTTGAAGGTGTAGATCACTGAATGTATATGGTTCGGAACCCACGTTAAGCTGTAGGGTCCCATGAGTGTATGTCGTATTTAGCAGACAATATAGATATATATATATATATATATATATATATAAATATGTATATATATTGCAGTGTAATATAATTTTTAAATAAATAAATCAACAGCCCCACGTTGGCTGCGACCATAAATATATGCTATGTATTATGCTTTTTAAATTAAATATTAATTATATGAATTTTATTTACCTCGGCTAGCTCATAAATTAAAATTTTAGGTTGGTTACGCCAATAATATCAATTAAGAAATACCAGCATATAAAAAATTATAATTATCTCATGGTTTTTTAATTCGTGGCCTCACTTACTGATAGTCACCAACATTCCAACAATAAAAGTATACACAAATATCAATATTAAATAAGAGTTGACTTATCTTAATCCCAAACTTTTGAAGTATAGTGTACATCAAAAAATGTTGCCGTTGACTGTACACTCAAATCTCCTGGAATGCACCGCTTGCAGAATCCCGCCAAATCACCCAAACATCTTCACTTCTGGCAGAATATTTGACCTCTCTCTCGTACAAACCATTGAATTATTTAGTTAAAGTGTTGTGATAATTTCCAGTGAACACTTCCAAATTTTATTATGCTTTTATCACTTGCTTTCGGTAAGTTGTTTATTCTTTAAATTGAAGTAATGAACTTAGTTTTAATTGTACTTTTTATTTTAGGTTATGAAGTCGTTGAAATAATAAAAACTCAGTTTAAACCCATACTTCAGGTATAAAAAGCAATTTTAATTTTAAATAACACTAACACTTAACAATGTTTTAAATTATTTGACAATTATTTACACTTTATAATTTTTAATAATTATTAACTTTGATGAAATTTATTTTTAACAAGATTGAAGCCACGCCTACTTTTAAACGAATTTGATCCTTAATAACTTTAAATAATGATTACAGAAAACCCAAAAAAGCGTCCTCTTGCTTCAAATACTAGAAAACAACTAAATTCCCAAAATCATACCAAAATGAACATTTTGCGCAGATTAATTTTTAAAACGGACCAATCAGAATGCTTAAAATTATTGTTTACATTTTCAATTGTTAAATAATATTTTAAATTTACTAAATACAAGAGAAATAAATTATGATTCAAAAACCTGAATTCATATTTATGATCTTCATAAAAATTACGGTTCTTTTATTACCAAATATGACAACATTTGAATTAAAAAAAATTACAAGTATTTAAATATTCAAAATTTCTAAAATCTAACAATTAAGGCATACAATCATGAAAATCATAATCTAAATTTTATAATACAATTAAATATGCAGGAACACATCCTTTACACATACTAATAACAATTTAATTACCAAAAATAAGATTCTAACCTTGAAAAGTAATAATTTTCACTAATTTTCGATATTAGTCAATAAATAATCTATTTCAACAAAACAAAAGTGCTTTAACACCTTCCTCAAACAACATATAAACTATTTCTGACAATATTAATACTTTAAACTATAAATATAGCTTGTCACATAAATATGTACAAAACATAAATCAACAATAATCAAGTTTTTTATGTTTTAGGGCTCCCTTATTTGCCCACAGCACTCAAATTAACATCCCACTGTTCACTGCTATGTTTCAACATCATTCTCTACGGAATGTTTACTCACAAGATCAATTTTAAATCATAAGTAGCATCACGCATCACTTTCCGAAGATCGTACAAAACCTTATTCACATATTAAGTATCCAATTATCAATTTTAATTAATACAATCTTTTAAATAGGCTCTGTTTCGTGGTAAAGAAACTAATTATGAGCAATTTCAGGTAAAAACCATCTTCCAATCATCAAAATTGTATCCTTTTATACATACATAAGGTATTACGAAACCAAAAAATTACATTATATTTGGGTTATCTCATAAGATTAATATAGTTTAAGTATAGTTTATAATAAAAATATTATAGTATAGGGTAAATAACACAGCACTTTATATATATATATATATATCTGCGTGCGTGTGTGTGTGTGTGTGTATTTCTTAAAGTAGATACATAACGTATATTAAGCAATTTTCTTTCAATGATTAACGTAGTGGAAATTTCAAACCACAACATAACAAAAATGTTTGATTATATACAATAATCTGAAATGAAGTATTTTAAAGTAAGCTGGTAAATACAGCATTTTGGTGTACGTCTATGCGTAAAATCCCCTACAGTAAAAATTATGGTAAGTGTAAACATAACATTTTGGTATAAGTCTATGCGTAAACTCCCCTACAGTAAAAATAATGGTAAGTGTAAACACAACATTTTGGTGCAAGTTTATGCGTAAACTCTCTTACAATACAAGTAATGGCAGCTGTATACATGGCGAATCTTCCAAGCCGGCTCAGATCGACATCTTGGTTAATTGAAGTATTAAAAAAATATTTCTGTAAAGTATAATAGGTAGTACTCCCTATGCGTAAGCAATTTACATATTTTAAAATTTGAATTGCTAAAAGAAACAAACTGGTTTGTTGAGCATTAAGTAAAGAAATTAGTTTTTTCTTATTCTTTGTTTTATTGAAAATAAAATGAGCCTTTTTGTATATTTCTTAAGAAAGTTTGTAAATATGCTTAAATAAATACACTCATACTGTATTTATAGCAAAACAAGGAATATCTAGATAAGTAATAGGCAAACGGTTATTGTAAGACTAGTTAACGTCCACTCGTGTAAATAATTTGTTTGTATGATATTATAGTAATAACGCAAATTAAACAATAGGTGAATAGATTTACGACCCCGGGTTGCACAGCTTTATGGTAATTTACGTACGACCATTAAGCATCGCTCTCGCCAGTCTCTACTTGGATGGGAGTCTCAAGTTTGTGGCAACACGGCGCCTCGTGCTAGCGACGAGCACGATAATAGTCGTTCCCGGATACCATACTAACACTAAGGCAGTTGTTAGAGCTGTTGGAAATCCGATTCAATATAAATGGTACGAGTGACAGTAGCATTCGTACGAAGAGCGGTTTGGCGCAAGCTGTGGGAGCGTAGTGGTTGTGCATAACGAAAAAGCCAAAACCCGGAGCGAAAAGAACCCGACGCCTAAAGGTAAAAGGGATATGATTAAGAAGAGGAAGAGGAAAAAGAAGAAGAATGAATTGTTTTATGCCCTTCCACGTCAACGGCAAGTTGGAAAAGTGTCGATCGTTTCATCGAATTGTTAAATGATCAGTACATATTCTGTAAAACCATATCAAATGAATTCAGTTTCCAAAGATTTTATAGTAGTAATGGTATCTCATGGTTGTCTCAAAAATTGGATAGGAAATTCCGTTTTAAACTAAACTGTAGAAATATGATTAAGACATCTTCATACTTCATACAATAGAAACCCGCGGTAGAATAATGGCCTCAGCGCTTGGCTTCGGAGTTATTCTACCAAAGTCGCTCAGGTTCGAATCCTGAGCACTGCACTTTCCCAGGGTGTTTGTGGTGTCTGGGGCATGGGGTTTTCCAAGGGTGGGGCATGTTAGACCTGTGAATAGCACGAAATGTGCTGAGCCGGGATAAGCTGGGAGGGATGGGATACAATAGAAATATTTGCAAGTAGTTATATGCAAGGTGTAGCTGAAAGGTACAATACACAACTACAGCTGTATGTTCTTGGTATTAAATATAACGGTTGTACCAAACCCACTTCTAACCAAAAATTCTACGTTAAACCGCCATAAAAGATAGTAGCAAATGCTAGAGGAAGACCTAGGTTAAGTTACGTAAAGCAGATAATAAAAGACCTCAGATGTGGAAGCTTCAGAGAAATGAAAATGTTAGTCTAATACAGGAAAGCATGGGACGTTGCATCAAACCAACCAATCTGATTGAATATCTAGAGGATGCGAGAAAAAGAATTAAATATTTCTGTAAAAATTCTTATGGGAGGTATTTATCTGGTATAGTAATTCTAGAGCGTTTGAAAGTATTCGCGAAAAATAAACGTAGAAAATCAGATACAAGTGGTGCGAAAAGCTCTATCGTACAAACTTGTCCTAGTATCTTGTAATCAATTTCAATGCCGCTCCGAAAAGTGATTCTACTGTATGGAAAGAAGAGCTTGGGCAGCTTATACTAATTTATGAGACCTTTAAAGATAATTAATTTATTTGTTCACTTGCCATAGTGTATGTTAGATAATCACATATCCTTAATATCAACAACAAACGTTTCAAGAAAAGGAGCATTTCAGACATGTTCTACACCGGAACATCAATGTGAAGTTATAAATTATTATAAGTTCGGATGGCCTATGATAGAAGGACATATTTAACAAAAAAGTCATGTCTTTTTATGCTGTAACTCCCCCGTGTTTTGAAGTGTCTGCTGCTTGTGATCCTATTCCATTTGCAATACGTGTCTTATAAAATATTAAACTAAGCAACTCACCTGACACGTGCATTGCGTACGACAGTCCAACGAAAACGTTTCTCCATGTTCGTATGTTTTGTTGTACACTAGACATGGAAATCCACTGGATTCTGCAATAAAAAGTAGAATTTAATACGTTGTTCATACTACTTCCAAGAAGTGCCTTCGACCAAATACTTAAGAACAGTTCTAAGTGCAAACATGTTTTTATGCGTCGATAACGATAACCATAAAGAATATTTGAACTTCGATCCCAACATACACTCGCATCTATTATATGAAAGTGCTTGCAACAACCATTTAGATTCTTCTTAGATATTGCGAGGTATATTCATCGTGATACCCGGCGAGAAATCCAGATTTAAAGGAACGTGTCGGAAATATTGAATGCAAACGCGTCATATTTCATCGGTTACATTCAAGTTTATTGAATTTAGTTTTATGGATACACCTTCGGAATCTCCTCATATAAGTTTATCTACTGCGGAGACACAACACGTCGCACTGTTATAGAAACACCGCCGTTAGTACGAGGGACGCAATAATATTTAATGGTTATGTTTCCAGAAGCGATTTATTTATTTTGCTGGGAGGGAATCCTTTGCGTTATATCATAAATTGTGTCCAATAGAAATTGAGAAATCGGGGTATAATGGGTGTCCCAAATATTGCTTCTATTTCATAAAATGTATACGTTTGGAGGTTCTCGTTTGAGAAACAAATTGATACAACTTGAATATTTAGTTTTTTCCCCATTTTATCCATTAACGTTTATTAAATTTTAGAGATACCTTAAAAAACTAAATCGACTTCTCAACTTAGTAGCAATATCCACAGAACAATAAATTATTAAAAGGTACATGCAAATGTGTGACGGATAGAAGCTGCAATATCAGAATTAATTCAAGATATACTATTCAATTTCCATTACCTACTCTTGATCAAATCTTTAAAGTTTGTACTTTGTAATACTGGGTAATACGTAAAGATGACCATGAGTTACAAGACACCTATGCGCTTCAATGTTGGTCTGTTTTTCAGCAGAGGAATAGATATTGAAAAACATGGAAGAAGTCTGTTCTGTTTCTCATCGAAGGAATAGATATTAGAAAAAATGGAAGAAGTCTTGTCTCTTTCTCATCAAAGCAATACATATTGGAAAAAATGGAAAAAGTCTGTTCTGTTCCTGATCAGAGGATGGATATAGGCAAAAATGGAAGTCCGTGTTGTTTCTCATCAGAGGAATAAATATTAAAAAAATAAAAGAAGTTTGTTCTGTTTCTCATCAAAGGCATAGATATTGGTAAAAATGGAAGAATTCTGTTCTGTTTATCATCAAAGGAATAGATATTGGAAAAATTGAAGAAGTCTGTTTTCTTTCTTGTCCAAGGAATAGATATTGCAAAATAAAAGAAGTCTGATTTGTTTCTCATCAAAGGAGTAGATGTTGGAAAAAATGGAAGAAGTTTGTTCTATTTCTTATCAGAAGAATGGATATTTGAAAACATGGAAGAAGTCTGTTTTGTTTCTAATGAAAGGAATAGATATTGGAAAAAAATGGAAGAAGTCTGTACTGTTTCTCATCAGAGGGGTAGATATTGGAAACAATTGGAGGAAATCTGTTCTGTTTCTCATCAGAGGGATAGATATTGGTAAAAATGGAAGAAGTCTGTTCTGTTTCTCATCAAAGGAATAGATATTGGAAAAATTGAAGAAGTCTGTTCTCTTTGTCGTCAGAGGAATAGATATTGCAAAATGAAAGAAGTCTGTTTTGTTTCTCATCAAAGGAACAGATGTTGCAAAAAATGGAAGAAGTCTGTTCTGTTTCTGATCAGAGGAATGGATATTGGAAAAAATAAAAGAAGTCTGTACTGTTTCTCATCAGAGGGATTGATGTTGGAAACAATTGGAGCAAGTCTCTTCTGTTTCTCATCAGAGGAATAGATATTGAAAAAAATGAAAGAAGTCTGTTTTGTTTCTTATCAGAGGAACAGGTATTAGAAAAAATGGAAGACATCTGTTCTGTTCCTCATCAAAGGATTAGATATTGGCAAGAATGGAAGAAAAAAATGATATAGAAGCCAATTTATCAGTGGAATAAATCCAAGGAATAGTTGGAAAGAAGAAGAACTTTAAACAATACCCAAAGAACCTAATCGAAAGAATTTTCAAATTATACAGGGAGAGAACATTTCTTGTGGTCGCAGAAATAGAAAGTACTAAGTACAATAAATATAGGAGAACCATAAAGCAACAATAAGAGCTGTTATCTTCTTCTTCTTCTTCCTTCTTCCTCAGCCTATGTCGGTCTACGTGTAAACATAAGCCTCACCCAGTTTTATCAATGATGTTCTGTTATGTACCTCTTTAGGCCATTTTCTTCTGGTTATCTATTTCACGTTATAATACTCCTTTCTGTGTGTCTTGGGCGACAGTGGATAATTTAACCGCCCACCTGCCATCTCCCTGTCTATCCAGGTGATCTACTCATTGTCATTTTAATTCTGCTATTCGTTGAAATATGTCTGTTCATTTTGTTCTTGGATGAATATGTTCGTTCCTCTTCGTACAGTTTACGTTTGGGATCGATGGGAACAGAAGTTTTTTAAATCTCATATACTGCAGCTTTCCAAATTCTACCCATGTTAAGCCTATTGATCGTACTACCACTCTTGTTTGATTTACTTTGTCTAATTTTATTTATTTAAGTGCCTTAGGTATATATAATCCCTTACACTTTCTACAATTTGTTCGTCTACTTAGGGATCTTTGTTCACAATATTTATTTTCGTTTGAGGTTACATGGTGTAGTAATCAGAAATTTCAATGACCACGCATGCCCGAATACGATATAGAGAAGTGTAGGCTGGAATAAAAAAAATATGTGGTAGTTGCAACCACGATGTAAAAGTCGAAGATGGTAGCCAAGTTGAATATTAGAAGCGAAAACTGTTGTTGCGAATTGTGGTCACCATAAACTCAGAAACTTATATGTTCCCCTGTGCTGTTCACTAGTAATTAATCATTAGAGACACACAATCCTTCAGAAGGTTTTGTCTTCGTTGATAAGATATTCCTAAATGGTTGATCAATAGAAGAGGCAAACGCTGTAGATATACGATTGGACGGTTCCTAAGGAAGATTTTGCTTTTCTCCGGATAGTTCATTAATTTAATTATAATAGCATATAGGCCTAAAGTGTGGTACGAGCTTATTTAGCAGAGCGCTCGCTTTCTAGGCAAAACGTCGATTATGGCCTTGGTACGATTACCCAGTATTTACTAAGTAGCGTATAAAATTCTATACTAAAAACCTCCTCTGGAGTTTCTGTGGCTTCGTTACCACGTTAAACTGTATCTAACGAGCTTTTACCTTAACATTGAGGAGAAGCACGTGACAAAGAAGTGGCCGATGCCCAGCAGTAGGTCGTGAGAGGTTATTGAAGGCCTTTTTCCTTGTTATGAGGGAAGTATACAAATTTAAACAGGAATTTATTAATGAACAAAGGTATTGCAATATTACTACAATGAAAGCTATATTAGTTTTCGATGTAGTCCCCCTGAGGATCCGGAAGTTTTCTAATACGTCATGTAAGAAGTTATTGGGTTGCAGGCGTATCCAATCTTGAAAAGTTTCGATAACGTTATTATTTAACTGAACTTTTTTTCAGGCATAAATTCTTTTAGCGGGCCAAACAAATTAAATCGAAGGGAGCAATATCAGGACTGTAAACTACATGTGGAAGAAGGTTCCACCGAACTTTGTTGATGGTTTAAATTTTTCTAGCTGCAGTATGAAGGCAAGCATTGTCTTTGAGAGAGCATATAGAATTTTGTCTTGTTTGTTCGTGACCGTTGTTCGAAGCATCAAATAACAGTCTGCATTAATTATACGAGGGTCTGTAAGGAAACTAACAAAAAGCACCGTTTATGTTTCCCAAAAATGTTTTGCCATTCCTTTACCGGCTGCCAATACCACATCTGCTTTCTTTGGCTTTGGAGATGTGGTGCGACAACACTGCATACTTGCACGTTTTGAAAAATAAAATGTTATACCTAAATTTTAAGAATTGTTACAAAAATTCATCATCTTCTCTCTATCGTTGCAGTAAAGAAGAAACGATTTGCAAACGATTCAACTTGTGGTCTTGGGCCAATAAGCGCGGAATGCACTTGGCGCTTACGTTGCTATACTTTAGCTATTTTTTAATGGTGTGTTCATAATTTTCCATACTCTTTATTAAATTTTAAGAACACTTGACTTCTAGAAAGCCATTGATCTATGTATTGTAGTAGCAGTTTGTAAGAATCTCAGACGAATTTACGCGGAACAATTGCCATGAATATGTTAATAAGAGTCTCGGTCAACGTTTAATCAATTTCATTTTTGGAATTGTTCTTAAATGGGGTTTTAATTAAAACACTTCTGTTTATTTGAACACTCCTCTTATGAGAGTCAGTGAAAGCAATTTTATCCTAGATTCCCTTGAGGTAGTAATATCCAGTGCTGTATCTTGTATAGTTCGCAAAAAGAAAACGGAGAAATAGTTTATTCTTCGATTCACGTGGCTACAGCCATGGAGTTGTGTTACTTGCTTGCTGATATTGGCAAGTAGAAATAAAAAAGCAATCAAACGTTATTTTTAGGAAGCTGAGAGGAAACTTATTAAGTCAGTCTATATTTATTAATATAATATATAATATCGGAATATTCCATTAGCACATTGTGTATTGTGGATCACTTTGTTCGAAATATAATATATATTTCATTTTAAAATGGATCATATAAAATATTTCAAACGTTACCGTAAATAACAAAGACATGATTTGGCGGAAGGACCCCAGAGTTAATTGGATGCGTTTCCTTTTTTAATTTGAATTGATTTAATTTGATTGATAGTTTTCTTATACATATAAATTGAGTAGGTACTCGTAGATTTCTATTGTATACAGCGCGAGTCTGCTAACACGAACCAGCTTGATATTTTGGTTATTTTAAATACCTTTTTAGCAGATTGTAATAGGCAGTGCTTTCTATGTATGGGCACTATCAAAAATATCGATAGCACTTGATACTAATTCTTGTTTTTTCGTGCATATTGTATTAATACATGCAGTGACTGCAATTTTCTCGTTATAAATTTTGATTTGCGGTTAACTTAAATTAAAAGCTAATTCTAGTCGTTCTGTGTTGATAAACTTATCGCCAGACATATTACTCGTAATCAAACGAATCTCAGTTTGTCGAAAATTCGGGATCACTTGTGATACTACCTTTGAATACAATACAAGAATAGTTAGCTATCATTCTACAAACCGTTTGTCTGAGGGAATCATCTTATAATATAATTTGTATGAACATATGGTAAATTAACTTTGGAAGAGCCCTTACCGCCACGATATTTAGAACATTTAAATACGTATTTCAGTAACTAAGCTGCCATCATCAATAGGAACTTAAATTAACTAAAGTAACTTGACTGAGGAAAATTTTTGGAGATAAGTCCTATACCAAGTCACCAAATGAAGCCCA
Source organism: Limonius californicus (assembly GCA_014611495.1). NCBI lineage: Eukaryota > Metazoa > Arthropoda > Insecta > Coleoptera > Elateridae > Limonius > Limonius californicus. The sequence continues at coordinate 17,965 of JABXWE010017666.1, forward strand.
ATGTAAATAATCTAAGAAACAAAGGCTTAAATACTAAATTCACGTTAGGGTTCGTTACGCCTAACCGGTTAAGAAATTGTTTTCAACAAATAAATTCAATCCGAATTAGCAATTTGCCCATTATCTGAATTTAAAATATCCCCTCTCATAGCATTTCAATTCTTTTGTTAAAGACACTACTTATAGGGTTTGATGTTGTGCTAAGACAGCTGTGTCGTCTGCGAGTAAAACTCAATTAGCGTTTGCAGTTTCTGGTATATCATCAATGAATAAATTAAATAGAATAGGCCTCAAGATGCTTCCCTGCGGTACTGCCGCAGTTGCGTTTTTAACTGATGAAAAGGTTTTATTCAGTCCTACTACAAATGTTCTCCGTTGAAGGAACGAAGCCAAAATTCTTGTTAAGTATGGGGGAAATGTTCAGTTGCAACAGTCTACATAGTAGTCCTTGTACCCAAACCTTGTCTAACGCTTGTTTGAGATCTAGAAAAACTGTAACGGTATATATTTAGCTTCGAATCCTTCTTCAATTGTTTCTACTATGCGTAATGGCTGGTGACTAGTAGAATGTTTTTCACGGAATCCATATTGAAAGGCTGGTGGAATGTTGCGTCTATCAATGAATTGATTTAGTTGTATGTGAATTACCTTTTCTAGTAGTTTTGATATCGTTGATAACATACTTATCGGACTATAGTTTTCCGGATTTGTTTTATCTTTGCCCCACCTATGAAATGGCAAAATATATTCGTGTTTCCAGGATTCTGGGAAGTAAACTTACTTTAGGCATGCGTTCAATATTGTCACTAAGAATGCGAGTGATTTTCTTGTTAAGTTTTTTAAGATAATATTCGAGATCATGTCTGGACCTGGCGATGTTTTTATTTGCAATTTCTTTATAATTTTTAATAATTATCTTAGGAATGTTTGAGACATAGCTGGTTATATCACCTACCGCTTCTGAATTTTCTTGGGTCACTTCTTCAGGTTTAAAACTTCTTTCTATTTGAGAGGCGAGTATTTCGCTATTTTCTTGATCAGAAGAGTATACTTCTTCTTGGCACCACAGATCTTCAGAGAGCTTTGGATCGCTCCACAACATTCTGCCATTCCTTTCTTTCATCAGCGTTCTCTCTCCATCTTCGTACTCCAATTAGTCGTAAATCCTCTTCCATATCATTCAGCTACTTCTTTCTAGGCTTTCCTCTTAAGCGTCTACCCTCCGGTTTCTTTTCTAAAGCTGTTTTGGGTACTCTACCTTGCTGCATTCTATGCACGTGTCCCAACCATGCTATCCTATAGTTCTTTCAATTCATGATTCATGCGTATCCTCCAAACACCAGCATCATTTATAGGTCCAAACACTTTCCTTAGAACATTCCTTTCGAAAATTAATAACCCGTTCTTATCTTCTTCTGTATATACCCAGGTCTCTGATGCATATGTCACTGTGGCTCTTATTATGGTCTTATAGATCTTCAGTTTTGCATTTCTAGATAACATGCGGGACATAAAGTATTTTTGTAAGGAGTAATAACATCTGTTCCGTGCACAGATTCTTGCCGATATATCTGCTTTGGTGTTATTTGTTTCTTTTAGTATACTTCCTAGATACTTAAATCGCTCCACTGTTTCGAAATTCTTGTTCCCAAATTGTATTATTCCTAGTTCTGGTTGTCTCCTTCTTTCGTCTATTGTCTGCAGCATATACGTTGTTTTTTGGTCGTTGGTTTTTAGTCCTGCCTTCTCCATTTCTCGTTCTAATTCAGTAAACGCGGTTGTGATCGTCTCTTTTGTCCTTGCCAGTATAACAACATTATCTGCATACGCCAGATATTGTACTGATCAATTATACAATGAACCTCCGGGATTGTAGCTTATAACTCTAAAGCCTTTCTCTAATACAATATTAAACAGCGACGTTGATAGAGGGTCTCCCTGCCTGAGGCCTTTGTTTCTTTCAAACTCTTGTGACATGGCTCCCCTTATTTTTACCTTACTTCGCGAATATTGCAGTGTCATCGTTGTCATTTTAATTAATTTATCAGGTATCCCCAATTCTCTCATTGCTGTCTCCAGGTAATCTCGCTTGTAGAGTAGAGTTGATGTATGTCTATGTTGTATTCATAACACTTCTCCAGGATTCTTCTTATTGTGAAAATATGGTCCGATGTAGATCTATTTTTTCGGAATCCGCTCTGGTAATCTCCCAACATTTTGTTTTATATACTGTTCTATTTTCTCTGCTATACTCATTGTGAAGATCTTATACACTACACTAGTATGGAGATGCCTCTGTAATAATCACAAGTATATCCTGCATTAGTTTTTATAAGCGATGGAGTTATGACCTGTGGTCTTAGTATTTTATCTTGCCGGAGAGAAGGATCACGGGGTTCGAATTGTTCGCTGAACAGCTGGTATGACTGTATGCGTAAGTTATCTAGTTCCCACTTTACATGACGTGATAGTTGGTTTGACTGGATCTGTAAAAGGGGATCTCGTCAAACTTGCAATGCGCGGCGCGTTTTGCTTTTACTTTTTATTAAATTCAGGATATCAAATGATGGTTGCATATGGTTGGGTTTAAGTAATTTTCTTGTTTCTACTGTAGCTTGGTCGACACTACATTTTATGGTGTTAGTAAAATTAATTATAGCCTGTTCTATTTTGTCTATGGCAGTTAGATAGCCTGGTGCTTTCAGTTTATTGTTCAGTTGAAGTTGAAATAATTCCCAGTCTACTGTCCCATTTATTAATCTTGCTGTCGGTGGATTATATTGTGGATTGTAATAGAATGATACCAGAACTGGCAAATGGCCTGAATCCATTTCAGTGAGAACTGTTTGGTAGATTGGTTTTGTAAAATGTTTATGTAGAACAATATCTAGCACATCTGGCTGATATCCTTGGCGGTAGGGATAATTTGTATTTTCTGACGGAGCAGATACTTGTATGGCTAAGGCGGAGGTAAAATTATTTAATTTAACACCATCGGACTTAGCAGCCCCATATTGTGTTCTTACGGTATAGATCTCCTACAAGTAAAATGCTATCGTTATCCGCGAATATGACATTGATGTCTTGTTCTAACAGTCTTTTGTTCGGTTGTTTATAAGCTGTAATTACATTCAGGTTGGTACTGTTTTGAAGTTGCTAATTGATTCCCATAGTTTCCATATTTCTTAGGGTTAATTTAGGCAACAAAGAGTGTGTTAGTTTGCATTTAATAAAAATTGCTAAGCCACCGGAGGCAATTAGTGCTGTCCTATCATTTCTGTATGTTACATAACCTGGTATTTTAAAGATTTCATTTTCTATCAAATGTGTTTTTGAGACACAGGCTACATCAACATTATGTCTCGATAAGAAATCAATAAATGCAGATCTCTGCACTTCAATACCGTTTGCATTCCAGTTTATTACGGTTATGTTATGTATTGTCAATAATTTATTTTGATACCTGTTGAAGCAGTGAAGGTAATATTGTTAAGAGAATTGGTTTAATTGTGGTATGATTAAGTTTATTTTCGCTTTGATAATTGTTGTTAAAATATCTGTCGTATTTCCATTCGAGTTTGTAGTAGTGCTTTGGGTTTCTGTGACCGCGTTTTTGTATGAACTGTGGGTTACTCGCCTCTGATATGGTGTTCTTCTTAATGGAGGATCCGATATGTTACTTGTCTATGAATTATTAATTCTTCGGAATTGATTAATGCGTGTAGTTTCGGAAATCTTTGTATAGTAGCTACAGCCTTTATAGTTCGCTGGATGGTCTTCACCGCAGTTAACACACTGGGGTTTATCATTAGAACGTTTTGGACAGTCGGTAAATATATGATGACTGGTACATTTTACGCAGCTGGGTTCGAGCTTGCAGTAGTTTCGAGTATGGCTATACCGTTGACATATCTGCGGGGCTCTACAGTTACTATACAATAATGAAATTTTGTAAGATTAAAGATTTCAGTGACTTTCTTATTTTTAATCAGATCTACGGTACATAAAGGCATTGGTGTTTGGTTGTACAGACACAAAACCTTGGTGACGGGATGTCCTAATTTAATCAGTTCATCCTGGATTTCTGTATCTGGGAGGGAAATGGGAATGTTGCATAATATATCGGAAAGATTTTGTTGTGTCTTGTCGGGGTCTCTGAACGTATCACATTTTAGTTAATTCTCGGTGTGAAGTTTAGTGAGATTACGAAAATCATCTGTAGAAGTTAAATTTATTCTTAAAAACTGACCTTTGGTGAAATTGGTAAATTCTTCTTTTACAATTTCTCCGATGTCCTTTTAAAATCACCTGGTAGTTTGTTGCGTTGTGAAGATACGAGGAGTATCTTTTAAATAAGGTCCGTTTTTTAATAAGAAGAAAAATATTGTAAATATCATTAAAATATATTTTTCCATATTCTACAAACTTCTATTTACTTTTCTACATAATTTCCATTTTTGTTCAAACATTTGTCATACCGCTCAACAAGTTTTTGAATTCCGACGTCAAAGAAATCTGCCGCCTGTGAAGAAGCCCAATCCATGACTGCAGTTTTCACTTCTTCGTCGTCGTTGAACCGTTGACCACCAAGCAACTCTTTTAAGTACCGAAACCAGTGCAAATCACTGGGTGCAAGATCTGGACTGTAAGGAGGATGATCTAGTTGTTTCCACCCAAAAGACTTGATTAGACCATGTGTTTCTGTAGCAACATGTGGCCTTGGATTGTCATGAAGCAACATCACACTGGAAGACGGTAGGCCACGCCGCTTGTTTTGTATGGCACGCCGGAGTTTTCTCAAGGTCACATAATACGCACCAGAATTGATTGTTGTGCCTCTCGGCATAAAATTCACTAACAAAATCCCTTTCCTGTCCCAAAAAACAGTTGCCATGATCTTTCATGCTGCAATTGTCTGTTTGGCTTTCACTCTGGTTGACGACGATGTGTGTCGCCATTCCATTGACTGTTGCTTGGATTCAGGAGTCATGTGAGACACCCAAGTCTCATCTCCTGTAACGATGTGGTCCAACAAATCATCTCCTACCTGATTGTAACGAGTCAAAAACGATAAAGCATAACCCAATCTTTTTGTTTTGTGATCGTCAGAAAGCAGTCCTGGAACCCACCGAGTACACAGTTTTCGATAATTCAGTTTCTCCGAAACAATGGTGTACAAAACTAACCTTGAAACCTGTGAAAATTCAATTGGTAACTTTGAAATCGTGAATCTTCGGTCCTCTGGAATTTTGTTGTCCACATCACGAACCAAATCTTCAGACATCAGAGAAGGTCGGCCAGGGCGTGGCGCATCATGCACATTAACCCGCCCGTCCTTGAACATTCTCACCCACTTTCGAACATTACTGTTACTCATAACATTATCACCCTAAACTTCACAGAGCTGACGGTGAATTTCCGCTACTGCCAAGTTTCTCGCATTCAAGAATCGAATTACAGATCGTATCTCGGACCTTATTTAAAAACTACCCCTCGTAGATTGGTGGAACTTTAATCTTAGTTGGTGTTGATTGTTGTTTGGTCTACTTGCTTTGTTATTGTCTCTTCAATATGTGATGATTGACTTTGGCTGGGATTATTATTATTATTTATTAACAGTGCTATTAGTTTTTCTAATATAATATTAATTTTTTGTGAGTAAGGTGGATGTATCAAACAGATATATTTTACTCGGCTCAATTGAAGGAGGTGGAGTGAGGTCAGAATTGTCTCCTTTATTATTATCTTTAGTTTCACTTGTGTTATCATTATAAGACATTTTGATCGAAAGTTGGGCCCTCCGATGGGCTCTACTTGTTATCTGCCTAACGTATGTAACGTGCGATTTCGACGCACAGTGTATATTGCGGAGTTTGTTTCAAATTTAGGCAGGTGGATAGCGTGCTTTGGTTTTTCGATTCAATTTTTGGTTTCGCGCATGTTGAGTTTCAATGTCAACTGGAGTTTTAGAATCCTCGAGCCGGCAGAACGATTTTGATACTTGACAAGAGTGTGTGCTTAACTTTCTTCGCGGTCAATTTCGACCAAGGATTTACTCCTAATTTTGTTGAAAGTTCAAGTTTTAAAGGAATTCTTAACCGTGTGGTGCTAGTAAGATTTTCCCAAGGTTTTTAACCGATTTATTACACCCTTGTAGAGGTTTTTCTATTGCCGATTTACATCCTTGGTAAGCTAAGAAGTTGATTCTTTTTCTTTTACTTTAGTTAGTTCTTGTATTATTTAGGCAAAAAGTTCGTAGCTGTGGAACAATTTAGAGCTGTGGGAAACTAGTACAGATTGCTGGAAGTTTTTTTATACCTACGTCGTAGAATTGGAAGAGCTTTCAAGTCGTATACTCATCACGGAAAATTTCAAGGCCAAATTCCAAGAGCGATTTTGGACGCCAGATGTCCGCTCAGGTGTGCACTGTAGTTGGAA